>JBBGZY010000085.1:350000-455000 GCA_037952925.1 Lithobates clamitans
ACATTCGCACTACAGGCACACTGGGGCAACAGTCAACGAACAGCGATGACATCACTGTGATATGAGTCTATTCCACAAATCAATCACAGTAGCCATCCCCTCTATAAGACTGCATCCTCATGCATTCCACCCAAAAGGGCTAAGTCATAAACTTTGTTTTTAACCTAAGTTGAATCCGTTTAGTTTTTTCTTTTTTCTTTTGTGTACTGATTAGTAGGGATGGGGTTTTCGGCATGCCACTACCATGCCAAGTTCACAAATCACAAACCTTTGGCTGAAAAGTTTGCAGTTTAGCCACCAGAAAGAAAGAATTAACTTATAATGTAGTGTGTAGCCATTGCCCCTGGTCAGCAAGAGTCAATCCTGTGAAGGAATGGATCTGAGCAGATTCACTTGTTCCTAATGACTAGCTAGAAGGTGTGCCAGGGAAAGTTTGTATTGGGATTTATAGTCATGTCAAGTACACACAATGGAAAATGTTGACTTATCAATGTTTGAAGCCTACAAATTGCTGAGATTGTATTGTTTGTCACCATACATCCCTCACAGTACCAAACACAAGAGAACAAGTATAAATAGTACTTTTAATGTGCCCTCACATATGTAAAAAAATAATAATAATAATAATACAACCAAAAAAATCCACGATTAATAAACTATATATACATTTAGTTTTATTCATCAAAAAAATAATCATTAAATCAAGGTGCATATCAATCTGGCCACCGATGGCCCATACCTTATCACAAAATAGTAGATTTTACAATAAATGAAAGAAATATTATTTCACAGTTTGTCTTCCTCACCATTGCCCCTGCAGAATACCACTCCTATGTTTATTATACATAGGGTATATCCTAAAATCTTGCATGCTGGTGGAGTCAGGGTGGACTTAACAGTAGATACATATGATGCAGTTCAAACACTTCACTTCTTCAGATTCTGTGATGCAATAGGGAAAATTCCAAAAATATCCCATACGAATAAAAGAAAGAGTGTGTCAATGGTATTGCTCTGTCAAATCAAACCAGGTTTTTATCCCCAATGGAATAATGCAATCCCCCAAATAGAAGGAGAAAACCTGGGATTTATTTGAGGGACCTTATAGAATCAAGCATGATAACTTGACATTAGGGGTCAAATATTCAGCATGAGCAGCATGTGAAATGTTCAGTATTTGAATAGGCAAACATTGGATCTTGATTTAAACAGTCCCTACAGATAAAGGTTACACACTTAAACAAATGACACATAGAATTGACATGGTGTGTTCATTTTCTTTATCTAAATTAATGAAAATGCAGATTTGTCATATGGAAAAAGTTCACCATACTTTTAACATCACTTCATACCCAAACAAGAAGCCAATTCTCCTGATCAGTTGTCATTGATTAGAACCTCCTATACAGTTGGAACCTCAAATATCTAGGGTTTTGATGTTCTCTTTGGTATTAATATAATTTGTGCAATCATGCCAACACCAATGGAGCTCTCTAAGGTTGCATTTGTATGGGCATTTTAGCCACGGTGCGAATCCCAGCGGCGGCAATTTATTGATACCTGATGTTGGGGTTGGGCTCGGCGGGCTCTCCTATCTGCTCACAGATGTTAAACCCAGCAGCAGGAATCAGTAGATTTCCGTGACTGATTGCCCATGTGAATGCCGCCTTAGGAAAGGAAGTTGTGGATGCCTATGAGTCTGGAAAAGGGTTTTAAAAGATTGCCAAATATTTGGAAATCAATCATGTCGCTGTAAGGAAAATATTATACGAGTGGCATAGATTTCAAATGATTGTTAATTTGTCCAGGACTGGCCAGCCCATCATATTCAACCCAACCGCTTGGTGCAAAAAGAAGTCTGAAACAATGCTAAAATGTCATCATAGGGTGTTCAGGTTATTATTTGAGGTTGAAATCCATGAATCTTCCATTAGAAAGAGTCTACAATTTAATCTGCAAAGGAGGTAAAAAAGGTAAAAGCCCTTGTTGTCCAAAGAGAACATTAGAGCAAGATTACAGTTTGCCATTGAACATAAAGGCAAAGGCCAGACCTTCTGGAACAATGTGCTGAAGGCTGATCTATCAAAGATGAAGTTGTTTGGTCACTGTAACAGTAGACAAGTTTGCTGCAAACTGAAGGGAAGAACCTCATAACAACCATAAAACAGGGTGGTGGAAATGTTATGATTTGGGATTACTTTGCTGCTTTGGGCCCTGGGCAGCTCTCAGTCAGCATGTCAACTATATATTCTGCATCCTATCAATATTTATTGATAAGAATGTGAGGCCATCTGTTCAAATGTTGAAGATGAACAGGAAATTAGTTTTTCAGCAGAGTAACGATCTGAAGCACACTAGAAAATCCACTAATGAATGGTTCGAAAAGAAGAAGGGGTTTATGGGCTGCCATAGTTAAAGCCCTGATTGGATTCCCATTGAAATGGGGAGTTCATGCAAGGAAACCCACAAATATCTTGTAACTAAAGGGATTTTGCATGGAGAAGTGGGTAAAAATGCAATTGGATGTTAGTCACTAATGGGCAGTATTACAAAATGCCTACAATAAGTAATTTCTGTTAAAAAAAGAAACACCAGCTTTTGATGCAAAGGGTATACTTACTTTTTCCCCAGTACACATTACATACAGTATATTGATTTTTTTTTGAAAAAAATTATTGAAAATACAGATTTTTCTTGTGTGCTTCAGTATATCCCCTTTATCTGTAGACACTTTTTGACTGCTCAGATACGCTGACAAAGTCAACAATTGTCATGTAGCCTACTTAACTTTTCACAGATAGATAGATAGATAGATAGATAGATAGATAGATAGATAGATAGATAGATAGATAGATAGATAGATAGATAGATAGATAGACTGTATCATCTAATAATGATAATTTCCAACTTTTGAAGACTCAAAAGACAAATACCACTGAAAACTATCGGTATTTACCTCTCTGGTCAACGATGAACCACGTGCTGGCCTAATGAGTCCATCACCACTCAATGTTCCACAGCAAATGTACAAGGAAGGCCACACACTGATGACATCACACCATTGATTGCCTTTTCCACAAGACTGGTTTGCTGGTAGTCCTAGCCCCTAAATGGGGCGTGGTCACAGACGGGGACTACCGGGAAGCCATTCTGGTGGAACAAACTCTCCATGGTAGGATGTCATCAGTATGCGGTCTACTTTGGATGCTTAATTCCCCACTAAGGATTGGTTTACACTGTTGAGCTGTGGTAAATTGCAGCTAGCTATCAGCAAGCCACCAAACTGGCTTGCTGGTAGTCCCACCCCCTAAGAAAAAGACTACCGGCAAGCCACTCTGCAAGCCTATCAATGGTATGAGGTTTTTTCTTAATTCCCTACTTAGGCTGGTTAACACTGTTGAGCTGCAGTAAATTGTGACTAGCTACTAGCTAGATCGGATTTTCCGACGGGAAATGTTGGATGTCAGGCTGTCGGAGGAAATTCCAACCGTGTGTATACTCCATCGGACAATTGTTGTCGGACTTTCCGCCCACAAATGTTGGCTAGCATATTCTCAAATTTTTTTCGCCAACAAATGTGTGTTGTCGGACTTTCCAATTATGTGTACACAAGTCCGTCGGGCAAAAGTCCAAAGTACAAACAGGCATGCTCGGACTCAAGGACGAGCCAGAAGCGCTCGGTCTTATAAAACTAGTGTTCGTAATAGAGACATCACGTACGTCTTGTATGTCACTACGTTCGTAATTGTTCGCCAACATTGATCGTGTGTATGCAAGACAAGTTAGAGCCAACACCCTTCGAACAAAATTCCACGGTTTTGTTGTCGGAAAGTTCAATCATGTGTACGCGGCATAAGAAGAGCGTGGTCACAGGCGGGGACTACCGCCAAGTCATTCTGTAAGAATAAACTATCAATGGTAGGATGTAACCCATATGCAGTCTTCTTTGGATGCTTAATTCCTGACTTAGGCTTGGTTCACACTGCTGAGCTGCAGTAAATTGCAACTAGCTATCAGCAAGCTTCAAAACTGGCTTGCTATTAGTCCCATCCCCTAAGAGGGGCATGGTCACATACAGGGACTACTGGCAAGCCATTATGGTGAA
This sequence comes from Lithobates clamitans, assembly GCA_037952925.1. Classification (NCBI taxonomy): domain Eukaryota; kingdom Metazoa; phylum Chordata; class Amphibia; order Anura; family Ranidae; genus Lithobates; species Lithobates clamitans. The sequence goes on from JBBGZY010000085.1 coordinate 354,106, forward strand.
ATAACCTATCAAAGGCATGATGTCCTCAGTTTCCTGTCTTCTTTGGATGCTTAATTCCCTATTAAGGCTTGGTTCACACTGTTGAGCTGCAATAAACTGCAACCAGCTACCAGGAAACTACACAGCTGGCTTGCTGTTAGTCCCAGTCCCTGAGAGGGGCATGGTCACAGGTGGGGACTACTGGACGGCCAATCTGGTGGAATAAACAATCAACAGTAAGATGTCATCAGTATGCGGTCTTCTATGGATGCTTAATTCCCCAGTTGGGCTTGGTTCACACCAGTGCATTGGGGAGTTGCAGGGCCATATTTTCTTAATGGAAATGCAACGCACCTTGCTAATGGACATGTACTACAGAGCATCACAGTGCACCCATGGTTGTGGCAATACACCACAACAATGGGTTGTGGTGTATTGCATTAAAAAAAATAGCACATGCACATTTTTGGTGCAAATCGTAGACAGTAGGCATCCTATTCAGATGAATGGGCTGTCCTAACATTCAGTAACACATGTAAAGGTACAGACCAACGTGCCTAAATGCACATGGGTTAGCACAGCACAACAGTGTGAACCTAGCCTTAGGATTAGAAATAAACACGTAATGCTGTAATTATTTTCCTTGTTCATTACAATTGGGTCTCTGCGTTATTTTTTTTACAGAAAGGGTTGTTTTTTCGATGAGGTTGCACTAGGGTTACATCATGTTGTTAGCGCAGAGGCCAAGCTGGGTTCTATAAAAAGAAGGAAAAAAAAAATTATACTTTTATGTAGGCATTGCATTGCACAATAAGCTTAATATCCTGATTTCCAAGTGTGACTGACAACAAAATATTTGTGTTATGGTCCTGATAAGGTGATCGGCAGTTGCAGACGTGAATGGCGCATGTTGTACCTTGTAGATAGCGTATCTGTGATTAAAGATAACAGGTTACATAGCTGGCTCGGTGTAAGAAGAGAGACGACTGATCAGAGCACAGCAGTGTGCATTCAATTCACACAATGCCCTCTAGGTGTAGATGGAATTGTATTTTTTTACCTGAAAAATAACACCAAGGCAGAGCGTGGAAAAAAAAAAGGAGTTCTTTGTATGGTTTGCTGATATTTTCCTTCTGATCATATTTTTAAAAAAACAAGCTTGGGTAGTCAATTTAAGGCAACAGGCTACTCGAGGTAACCAGCCCCTCACCCCATACATTTACATGCTGTCAGCTTAGGTGCCTTTTTCTCTGACTTTCAGATTTATAGGAAAACCGGCCACATGTGATAATAATGCTCACCCCTTTTTCTGAATATATTAGTTGCATGGGTGCCATAAAGATCCTCTAGCTTTCAAGTTTAACTAAAAGCAACACTTTGTTTTTAGTTTTGTTTTTTTAGTTTTTTTTTCATTTTTGGATTGGGGTTAGAACACCTGTCAGGATTTTATTGATAAGCAAGAGTGAAAGTAAAGGAAAATCCCAAATTTTGGTTTGTTACCAGAAGGGGAACATTTTTATTGGGGACATTAGTCCTGATGGCCCTGGTAACTTCTGGAACAGGAAGTGAAGGAAAATCTATCCAATGGGACACTGATTGCAAAAATGAAAGGGGTTATATCCCTCCCGCTATCTATCCAAATATGAAAAAAAGTTTTGCCTTTAGTTCTACTTTAACACTGTGGGGTCTCTTTAAAAAACAAATTGCTATGAGATTGTGTCAGCATTCACACAGTCATGACAAATAATTCTCGTAATGCGTCTAATATGTGTTTGATCGTCAGCTCCATCTAGTGACCTTAATGCAACATTTTCCAGAGTGTGGTATCTCAAGAGAATTTTGCATTATAGCCACTAGGTGGAGCTGGCAATCCTAGGAAATATTAGGCACAATATGGTGTTTATTCACAATGGCTGTGGAAATGCTGAGGCACTGAGATCACTGAATAGGTATGCAGATGAGGAATTTTGATCTTTTTGATATCCCCCTGACTATCCTGATCAGCCTGCTGGACTTAAAAAAAAGGATTGACAATAGAGGCTCACATATTAGCAAAACAAGTAGCATTAAAGGAAGCAGCAAAGACAGCCCTCAAGTTATCACAGGTTTACTTCAAAGCTGAATCTCAACTAATGCCCCGTACACACGGTCGGATTTTCCGACGGAAAATGTGTGATAGGACCTTGTTGTCGGAAATTCCGACCGTGTGTGGGCTCCATCACACATTTTCCATCGGATTTTCCGACACACAAAGTTTGAGAGCAGGATATAAAATTTTCCGACAACAAAATCCGTTGTCAGAAATTCCGATCCTGTGTACACAAATCCGACGGACAAAGTGCCACGCATGCTCAGAATAAATAAAGAGATGAAAGCTATTGGCCACTGCCCTGTTTTTAGTCCAGACGTACGTGTTTTACGTCACCACGTTCAGAACGATCGGATTTTCCGACAACTTTGTGTGACCGTGTGTATGCAAGACAAGTTTGAGCCAACATCCCTCGGAAAAAATCCTAGGATTTTGTTGTCGGAATGTCCGTACAAAGTCCGACCGTGTGTACGGGGCATAAGAGTTCCCCTCCCCACCCTCCTACCCTACTTTTTTTTTTGTAATCTTTTTACCTCTTGTCACTTTTTACTCACTCTTTAGGCCAGGCATGTCATGGGCCCTTCTTCTTCCTAGGTGGTAGTAGTCTGTCTGCCTCCTTTGTCATGTCATGAAGCAGCACATTAGTTTAGTGGTTAGCACTTCTTCCTTGCTGCACTGGGGTCCAAGGTCAGGCCACTATATGCATGGAGTTTTTTTACATTTTCCAGGTTCTCTGGTTTCTTCCTACTTTCCAAGAACATGCTGGTAGGTTAATTGTCCTCTGTATAAAATTGGCAGTACTGGAATAATCAACTGAGCATGTCCAAGATGGCTGCCTCACTATCTGCCTCAACAGCAGATAAAACGCTTTGACTCCCTCTAAGGGAGAAACATGCTTTATACAATATATCCATGACCCAAAGTACTATATGCCTAGACTGTGTGATCTTGTTAGTGGTGGAAAAACCCAATCAAAGGTTTACAGTATATGAGAGGGATGACCTTGGTTCTGTAGGGTGGCAATCACAGAGGAGCCAGAGCTCAGCAACCAAGAAACACTGACCCTCTATGTAACAACGGTAAAACTGTTGAAGCGGTACATCAGCCATGACACATGTCTTTTTGGTGTAAAAAATGAAAGTTTGTTAACTAACTATGATGACTACAACCCCACTTTGATTACAATACTTCACAACCAAGGGCCTCTCTGTCATACAAGCCTTTGGTTGGTTTTATTTCTACACTATTGAGCTCTGTCTACCATCCTGATGTTCCACAGGAGGACCTAAGGTAGGGTTTCCTGAGGTATTGAGTGTAACCACCCTCTTCCTGCGTGGAGACAGGGGTATTCCCCACATGCGTACCTTTTTTATCATTACATCAGGTTATTTTCAAATTCATTTTGTTTATCTTATTTCTCAGAGCGCCACATACATATAATAACACTATCAACTTACTTCACTATAGGGGCTCTCCCACCTCTTTTCTTCTTTTTATTTTTTTGGACATTAAAGTCTCACCTCCAAAGCCCATTTTGAGGAACACCACTCTACTGACTGTGTGTTAGCATCCTCTGGAAAGGAAGGGTGTTGGGGGGTTATGACAGCCGATGCCCACCGGTAGTAGGTTAAATGGTGCTGGTTGTCCTTCAACTTGAAAGCAGGGTGACACTGGGCCTGGGATATTGCTGCTAATTTTATTTATTTTATTTTGACAATAAAAAGAAAAAAATAGAGTTCCTCCTTAAGCCAGTAAAAAGGGAAGACTGTTATTCCAAAACAGTCAACTGAAAATAAAAAGGTGTAAATGCAAAGCTCAAATTAATAGACTTGGCATTCAGATTTTTTGAGTCCTTATGGTGATGATTAGTGATAAGCATTCATGAAAAATTTGCAGATCCGCTTCTATGATCTAATCTGCTGGGGTCTAATCTGACAATCCCCTGGTAATTATTATCATTGAGGTTGTTTCATTTTTCATTTTTTTTAAGTTAAAAAAAGGTACAATTCTTCTCTACCAAGACACCAGGCCTGCATGCCAGAAAATTGAAAACACTCTAAACACTAAAACCTGTGAGGGAGGATGCTGGCACAAAACCAAACTCCAGGCTGGAACACCAGTCAATTAAGTTAAATATCTAATAAAAAACATTAAATGTATTCTTAAATTAATTTAGTATAAGTACCTAATTTAGTCTTTGTGTTAGCTTCATGTAATACCCAACACACAACCTCATCAAGGTGTAGACCTCATCAAGGCGTTAACCTCATCAGGATTTTGACCTCATTAGGGTATAGACCTCATCAAAGTGTTGCTCTCATCAAGGTATTGACCTCATCAGGCTGTAGACCTCTTCAAGGTGTTGACCTAATCATGGTATAGACCTCACCATATTTTATTCTTATTTAGGTGTAGAGCTCATCAAGGTGTTGACCTCATCAAGGTGTGGATTTTATAAGGGTAAAGACCTCATCAAGGTACAGACCTCGTCAAGCTGTTTCAAGCTGTAGAACTCATCAAGATGTTGACCTCATCATGGTATAGACCCCATCAAAGTATGGATCTCATCAAGGTGTTGACCTCATCAGGTTGTAGACCTCATGAAGGTGTTGACCTAATCAGGGTATAGACCTCATCAAAGTGTTGACCTTATCAAGGTGTAGAGCTCATCAATGTGTTGACCTCATCAAGTTGTACACCTCATTAAGGTGTTGACCTCATCAAGGTGTTGACTTTGTCAGGTTGTAGACCTCATCAAGGTGTTAACCTTATAAAGGTGTAGAGCTCATCAAGGTGTGAACCTCATCAGGTTGTAGACCTCATCAAGGTGTTGACTTCTTCAGGGTTTAGACCTCATATAGGTGTAGACCCCATCAAGGTGTTGACCTCATCACGGTGGTGATGCCCCATTATTGTCCAATCAGCAAGCTGGAGGGACAAGTCTGTGACCAAGCTGTATTACCTGAAGCATCTGTGAACCTCTTACTCTTTTGCCACTGTTCATGTAAAAACAGACTCTTAAGAAGCATAATATGTCATTTCCTATAGCTAAAATGTAAAAAAAAAACCTTGTTTGCCCAATTTAGTTAACGGGGTGACTGCTATGCTTCCATCACCCAATCTGCAGGCTAATTATGTGGGGACGGTGATAGCACAGTGGCTTATGAGTACCGCTTATACCACTGTTGGCTTCCTGACTCCAAGTACCAGGCTCCTCTACCAACCAAACACTTCAGGCATGGAGCACAGATGAAAAGGTGACAACGCTACCACAGCATTAGGATCTTAAAAGGGCAAGAGAATGCATTAAGGTAAAATAACATTTTGACTTTAGAACTACATTATTGTTTGTGAGGTCTAAGGAAAATGTAATAGAGAGTATTACTTACCCTACTGCAAGGTTCCTCAGGACTTCTCCTGGATGGTTCTTTTGGAAGTGACGACTGGTCCCACGCTCCTCTTCTCTAGGCCAACCGCTGATTCTGCAATGTATGTGATGTATTCGTGGACCTGCCCACATTTAAGGTTATGGTAACTAAATCCTCTAGATCCCTAAGACAAAATGAGCATTAAAGATGACCTTGAGGCAAATAGATGAGACACAAATGAATGCAGCTCTCTACTCATTAATACATCATTGCATGTATTATTTTTTAATGCAATCAGTGCAAGTACCTTAATTTAACTTGGTATCAGCTTTTTTAGTTTCAGTAAAGCAGAGCTCACACAGGGGGAGAATAAAGCAGCACAAGGAGCCAATCAGCTGTGCCAGAGTGCAAGGAGCATGCTGATAGATGAAGAGAGCAGAGTACAACATGAGGAGCTCACCAGTCTGCTGATTCTCTTTTCACTGTCCAGTCACTGGCTGGGGGAGGGATAAGACCTGTAAGTATTACCTAACTACAAAAACAAAGATCAGGTGAGACAAGACTGTGCTGTGTGGCAGAGCGGTGTAAATATGGAGAGAAATACAAATCCTCTCCACTTGAATTCACCCCAAAGTGACTCTCCTCCACCCCAAACTCTCTCATCCATGTCTTTATGGAGCTTGATTTGTGCACTGGTGCGCAGTCATGTTGGAACAGGAAGGGGTCATCCCCAAACTGTTCCCACAAAGTTTGGAGCATGAAATTGTCCAAATTGTCTTGCTATGCTGATGCCTTAACAGTTCCCTTCACTGGATCTAAGGGGCCAAGCCCAACCTCTGAAAAACAACCCAACACCATATTCCCCCCTCCACCAAATGATTTGGACCAGTGCACACAGCAAGGTCCATAAAGACATGGATGATCAAGTTTGGGGTGGAGGAACTTGACTTGCCTGCACAGAGTCTTGACCTCAACCCGATAGAAGACCTTTGTGATGAATTAGAGCGGAGACTGCGAGCCAAGCCTTTTTCGTCCACATCAGTACCTGACCTCACAAATGAGCTTCTGGAAGAATGGTCAAACATTCCCATAGACACACTCCTAAACCTTGTGGACAGCCTTCCCAGAAGAGTTGAAGCTGTTATAGCTGCAAAGGGTGGGCCAACTCAATATTGAACCCTACGGACTAAGACTGGGATGCCATTAAAGTTCATGTGCGTGGAAAGGCAGGTGTCCCAATACTTTTGGTAATATAGTGTATATAAAATCTCTTATGGCCTATGGCAAATTGCATCCAGATGCAACTTCAGAATTTTAAATGGTAATGACAAATGGTTCAATTAATATTATGAGATCCGCCTTTCAATCACGAACTGAAAATGATGATACAAGCATGCCACATACACGTTACAATTGAATTGGATAAATCAAAGAAATGTTCCCCTTCTTCTCAATGCTATTCCCTACGATTTGATCAGAGGATGCTGGCCAAAAACACCAAATGATGAGAATGATGAATCAATGGACTGGAGGTCGGATTGCAAAGTGCGTGGGCCGCATTACACGGAGGAGGATGGAACGTGGAGGAGAGGCTTTTGGTTCCAGACACTCGCACTTTAGCCCTGTGGAATGACAATAAAAGTTGATTTTTATAATCCTTCGGAGCCCACTGAAACCATTTCATTAATAATTCAGTTTCTATACATTGTGAATGCATGGAAACAGCATTACAGATAAAAGCCAATTCATTTAAATGACCCTCGTTCACAACCGAATATTAATGCCACTGTGTGATAGAGAAGTGAAATTGCATTGTTTTGTGAGGTTTTGCTAGCAGGAGATCCTTAAAGTCAAAGTTGAACAAGAAGCCTTTAGATACTTGTAAAGATTATTTTCAATGCACTCAGGGCTTCCGTTTTCCATCTCAGTTACCTGGAGACCAGAGAACCCCCTTTTCATTACCTGTTTGTAATGCAACCAAAGTGTGTTCCCAAAAAAAAACACCCTCTGCAGGTTCCTTGCTGTCCCTTGAAGTTTCATAGCCTGGCCTACCAACAGTGTTAACGTAGTTGGCGAAAATATTTTCGTCAAATTAAAATTAACACTATTTAAGTCGACTAGAATACGACTTAAACAATTCAGATTACTAAAAATCTGTGTTTAATTTTTTTTTCTCTTATTTGTTTTACCTTTTATTTTTTATTTTTACACTGTTCTTTTAATAAAAAATTGTGTAACTTTTATTCCTATTACAAGGAATGTAAAAATCACTTGTAATAAAATAAAAGCATGACAGGACCTCTTTAATATGAGATCTGGGGTCAAAAAAGACTTCAGATCTCATATTTACACTAAAATGCAATAAAAAAAAAAATTTGTCATTTCAAAAAATAAAAAAAATTGGCCCTTTAAGAGCTATGGGCGGAAGTGATGTTTTGACGTCACTTCCGCCCTACAATAGTTTAGAGACGGGGGGGGGGGGGCATCTTCCCCTCACTCATCTCCATACCTAACACCAAGAAGGATCCGATCGCTTCCGCCTCTACCGACAGCTCCGGTTAAGCTGCGGAGGGAACCTGAGTGCAGCAGGAGGGGGAGGGGCCCTCTCCCATCGCCAATAAAAAGTGATCTTGCAGTGAATCCACCGCAGAGACCACTATTATCGGAAACCGGACGGCCCACCGAATTAGAGGATACCGGGGGTTATGGCAGCTAGCTGCTGCCATAACAACGATATTCATCTTCAAAGTTAGGATGTATATCGGCGTGCGGCGGTCCATAAGTGGTCAATACCATAAATAATAACATGTTATTAGATTTTTTTACTCCAGGAGTATATATTGAGTAGGGAAATGCTGGAGAAATGCTTGAATGATGCATTCAAATTTAACCAAACCCATTCGATTTCAGTCGATCTTCAGTACATTTTAGTTGTAGGACATGCCCCGGGTCGATGGCATCATAAGAGGGCGGGGTCACCCGGTGATGTCACTTGGTTATTTTAGTGGCGGGAGGTGGGAGCCTTCGTCGGGTGAGGACCTGTTTATTTATTTATTTTTTCGGTTTGGCAGCCGGCGTTCATCGTGATTGACGCTGGATCTACACCGAGGGACACTTTTTTTATTTTTTTTGTTTTTTAATAAAGGGCTTTTAACCACTTGCCTACTCGGCACTTAAACCCCCCTCCTGCCCAGACTAATTTTCAGCTTTCAGCGCTCTCACACTTTGAATGACAATTACTCAGTCATGTAATACTGTACCCAAATGATTTTTTTGTCCTTTTTTTTCATACAAATAGAGCTTTCTTTTGGTGGTATTTGATCACCTCTGGGTTTTTTATTTTTTGCGCTATAAATGAAAAAAGACAATTTTGAAAAAAAAAAAGCATTTTTCTTAGTTTCTGTGACAAAATTTTGCAAATTGTTAATTTTTCTTCATAAATTTTGGCTAAAATTTATACTCCTACATATCTTTGGTAAAAATAACCCAAATTAGTGGATATTATTTGGTCTTTGTGAAAGTTAGAGAATCTACAAGCTGTGGTGCAAATCATAAAAAATTGATCACACCTGATGCACTGGTGGCCTCATTTCTCATTTCTTGCGACCCGAACAAGTCAGGAAAGTACAAATACCCCTCAAATGACCCCTTTTTTGAAAGTAGACATTCCAAGGTATTTAGTAAGATGCATGGTGAGCTTTTTGATGCTGTCATTTTTTTCCCACAATTCTTTGCAAAATTAAGATTTTTTTTTTTCCCCACAAAATTGTCATTGTAATAGGTTATTTCTCTCACATGGCATATATATTGCATGTATATACCACAAATAACACCCCAAAATACATTCTGCTGCTCCTCCTGAGTATTACGATACCACATGTGTGGGACTTTTTCACAGCCTGGCCACATCGAGAGGACCAACATGCAGGGAGCACCATCAGGTGTTCTTGGAGTAACTTGTTGACTACTTATTACATTTTTGATGGCCCTGGAGCACCATCAGGTGTTCTTGGAGTAACTTGTTGACTACTTATTACATTTTTGATGGCCCTGGAGCACCAGGACAATAAATCGTGACACTGACATGGCACTAATGACAGATGGCACTGATACGTGGCACTGATGACACTGACGTGGCACTGATGACAGATGGAACTGATACGTGGAACTGATGACACTGATGTGGCACTGATGACAGATGGCACTGATACGTGGCACTGATGAAAGATGGCACTAATACGTGGCACTGATGACAGATGGCAGTAATACGTGGCACTGACAGGTGGCACTCATAACACGTGACACTGATGACAGATGGCACTAATATGTGGCACTGATGACACGTAGCACTGATGACAGATGGCACTGATGACAGATGGCACTAATACGTGGCACTGATGACACGTGTCACTGATGACAGATGGCACTAATACATGGCAATGATGACAAATAGCACTAATATGTGGCACTGATGACATGTGACACTAAAGACAGATGGCACTGATACATGGCACTGATGACATGTGACACTGATGACAGATGCCACTGATACGTGGCACTGATGACATGTGACACTGATAACAGATGGCACGTGACACTGACAGGTGGCACTGATGGCAGATGGCACTAATATGTGGCACTGATGACAGATGACAGTGGGGACAGATGGCACTGACGTCACTTGTTTTTCTTTTTTTTTTTTTTTTTTGACACGCTGCAGCAGTTAGCTCTCCCTCCTCACATGTTGTCTCTGTGTGAGGAGGGAGAGCATATTTACATATGAGATCATCTCTCATTGGCATGGCCGATCACGCTGTAAACGGCTGCTGTGATTGGCCGTTTACAGCGATCTGTGACTGGCTGTGTCCAAGGGACACGGCCAGCACAGAACCTCCCCGATGCGCGCCCGCGGGAGCGCGCATCATGGAAGTAAACAGGAGGACGTCCAGGGATGCACTCCTGGCAATTGGCATCTTTTGGCTATAGCGTGGGTGCGAAGTGGTTAAAAGACTGCCTCCTGTGTTTATTTACACAATACTTTTTTTTTTTCAGTGAATGAGTAGGGGTACTAAGTACCCCTACTCATTCACATGGGGGGTGGGAGCCAGACCTTGACAACCACTGGTCAGGGTTGTGGGGAAGAGGCCCTTGTCCTCATCAACATGGGGACAAGGTGCTTTGGGAGGGGTGCCTCCCCCCTCCTTTCCTGTTCTCCCAGGCTGCATGCTAGGTTAAGGGTCTGGTATTAAGAGAAAACTCACCCAAGCTTTACCGCTATATAGTATAGTTGGTATGTAGAGTAGTCGGTGCTCTTGCTTATTAAGCTCACAAAAGATCCATAGAAAGTACAGGCCAGCAACTCGACAGCTTCTCCATAGAAAATATTTATTTAAGCATTACAGCAATAACATCATCCAAATTTCTGATGCGTTTCGGCCTTAGGCCTTCATCAAAAGCATAAAAATATGACATTAAAAACAAGTATATATAAGGGAAGCAGCCCTTGTAAGGTATAAAGGGCATAAATCACTTAATTAAAAAAATCAACCCATTAATTGGTTACAGGTGGAGATGGCCAGATCTGGTATTAATTTTGGAGGAGAACCCACACTATTTTTTAAAAACATTTTGGCATGGGGTTCCTCTCAAAATATATTCCAGGCCTAAGCATTGCATCTGCTCCTAGAAGCTGAAGCTTGAAACACTTCTAGCGCAGTGGTTCTCAACCTCAGTCCTCAAGTACCCCCAACGGGCCATGTTTTCAGGTTTTCCTTTACTTTGCGCAGCTGCTTTAAATCAATATCAATGACATGTAGGGTTGCCACCTCATCCTTTTAAAACTGAACACATATGAATTACACAGGTTCTGTGGCTGATTAAGGTGGTAATGAGACTTACTTGGTGCCTTATCTGCATTACATTAGCCTCAGAACCCGTGTACTTCATATCTGTTTGGGTTTAAAGGGATGCGGAGGCAACCCTAATGATGTGGTATTGATAAGAGCTATTTTATCTAAGCGAAGTTTCCAAAACATGGCCCGTTATGGGGGTACTTGAGGACTGAGGTTGGGAACCAGTGTTCTAGCCTAAAATAGTGTGCATGGAAACATAGGATAACACCATTTTCTTCTAGCGGCAGAAAAAAACGCTTAAAGCAGCTCCTAGGAGCTGCTAGGATCTTAAAAATAAGCTAGTGTGTTAGTTGTTCTTAAAGGATCCATCCATATTGTAATGGGGAAGCTGCCGCTCAAACTTTGGCGCCATCATCAACTTATTTTTAGGAGGCTGCTACTAGGAAAATTAGGGCCACTAGCCATATATGTTGCTGACAGGAAAAGGCTGGTTATATACTTTTGCATTCTTTGGGTATCCTGTACCCCTAAATCCATATCCTTAGAGGTTTGAGACAATACATTTTGCAAAAGAAGATTGGATGCCTTGAAGGTTGTCTGCTTATTGCTGCTGGAGCAGTGGCGGTGCGTCCATAAATTGCGCAGGAGCGCCGCCCCCCCTCTCTCCTGTCACCTCTCTCTCTCACCATAGATAGATTCATGCATTGCATAAATCTATCTATGGTCGCCGCTGCCGCCCCCTATTCAGGTGTCCGCCCCCTTGTCTGGCGCAGGGCACCTGAATTATAGCAGAGGGGTGTTTTTTTGAAGCTCCTGATTAGAGCCGTAGGCTCTAATAGGCTTCCAAAATGGTAAACAACGGGCGCAATGCTGTGCGTTCGCTGTTTACTCAGTGTTGTTTTAGGAAAGTGAATGAATCGCTTTCCTAACACTCACCCGCCTCTCAGTCAATCAGGTGCTCGGGTCTGGTTACCTGTCACCTGATTGGCTGAAACAACAGGCGCTGTGATTGGACGCCTGATAGAGAGGACCAGAGATATCAAGGAGCGTGGATGTGGAGGACGCCACCATGACCTGCTGCGAGACAGGTAGGTCCCGACTCCCGGGCGATGCACACTGGCAGCATTTGATGGGGTAAAGTAGCGGCAAGTGATGGGCACCCTGACAGCAATTTATGGTGCACAGTGGCTGCATTTGATGGGCACAGTGGCTGCGCTTGATAGGCACACTGGCAGCAAATGATGGGGAACACTGGTTAGCAATTGATGGGCACAATGGCAGCAATTGATGGCACAGTGGCGGCAATTTATGGGTACACTGGCTGCATTTGATGGTACAGTGGCTGCGTTTGATGGGCACAGTGGCTGCGTTTGATGGGCACAGTGGCTGCGTTTGATGGGCACAGTGGCTGCAATTGATTTTTTTTTTTTTCAGTTTGTTTGCGCCTCCCCAAAACTTTTTAGCACCAGCTGCCACTGTACTGGAGGGTTGGTGAGTGTTTGGTTGCAGCTACCTACAGGTCACCAGCAGGAAGGACAGGAAAACCCATTACATGTCAGCATAACATGAGTACAGTATTTACTAAGCCTGGAGGTTCCAAGGCTACATCCAACAAGGCAAAGGCCCTTGTCACACTTGTACTTTTTTTATCAGTGATTTGTAGCAGCTACAAATTTGCTCTCATTTGCAATTTTGGGGGGTGACAACCCCCAAAGAGGGGAATCCCTCTGGCTTTGTATAGATTTTCTCTCACTTCCCATTGATACTACTGTACAGAACATGAAGGGAAATCCCTCCAGTGGGACACAGATGGCAAAAAATAATTACCTTTCCCTAATCTATTCAAAACAAAACAAAAATAATTGGCTACACATGCACTTTTAAGGATACCTATACTAAAAGTATAGAAACCTTGTAATTTGTAAAACCTTCCCATTGATGCCATACCCAACACCCTGCATACAATAGGGATGTGAGTAAGCAGGCCAGATATGACCCCAAGCAGTCTGCCATATTTATATGAGCCTACTATAGGTCTCAACAGCAGAGCCTGATTGGTGAAGAATGCAGCCCCCTCCCCACAGCCTGGGTAAAAAAGCCTGTCCCCTGCCAGCCTGCTGCGGAGAAAGGCCATGGCTCTCTGTGTGGGAACAGCGGTCACTCTACAAGTGGTCCAAAACCTCCCCTGGGATCAGAGCGAGGGCTCTCCCGCCAGCGGTGAGCATGACATTTGCTGATTGCACTCTTCTATAGGTCTGACTCAGCAGGAGATGTGTCAGACTTCTGCAGAGAGACCACCCTTTCCGCTCAGAGAACGAGGGTCCTTCTCTGCAGCATGCTGGCAGGAGACAGGCTTTTCTAGTCAGGTTGTGGCTGCTTTCTAAATAAAACAAACTATAAGATTTTGAACACCTTCTATTTTTAGCCACCCGGAATGCATTTAGCTGATTTAAACTGAAAGCTCAGCTGGGCCTTAGAAATGCTGGTGAATTCAACCCCCTTCCTTGCCCTTAGTCAAAGTAACAATGCATTCTGATGTGAGTTGGTAAGTGATGTACGATGGGGCAGTGTCCTTTTATTTCTGCTAAACCTACTTAATGTTTAGAACTGCACGTGCTTAACCCCTGGGCCCTGGAGAGGCATATCACTAGAAGAATATAAAAATGATGGATGAGGGAGGACTATTCCTGACACGAGGCTTAGAAATGTCATGGGAGACCGACAATGGAATTATGCGGAACCGTACGGGGGCTGTGCACCTTTGTAAGGAGATTGGCGAGAGCCCAGGGACGAGGTGTGGATTCTGCTACATATGGACGTCCAAAAGCTACACTGAAATACCAGTTTAACCCATGGGTGGATAATGTGCAATACACTCTGGATGTACAGATTATATTATAATTTAAATGCTTGAGCAGCTCTGGTCACATGACATGTTCTAAGCAATATGTTTATAACAGTCTCAATGACTGATTCATCAGACTGTATATATATACTATATATATATATATATATATATATATATATATATATATATATATATATATATATATATATATATATATATATATATATTAAATCTATCTATCTATCTATCTATCTATCTATCTATCTATCTATCTATCTATCTATCTATCTATATATATATATACAGTATCTCACAAAAGTGAGTACACCCCTCACATTTTTATAAATATTTTATTATATCTTTTCATGTGACAACACTGAAGAAATGACACTTTACTACAATGTAAAGTAGTGAGTGTACAGCTTGTATAACAGTGTAAATTTGCTGTCCCCTCAAAATAACTCAACACACAGCCATTAATGTCTAAACCGCTGGCAACAAAAGTCAGTACACTCCCAAGTGAAAATGTCCAAATTGGGCCCAATTAGCCATTTTCCCTCCCCGGTGTCATGTGACTCGTTAGTGTTACAAGGTCTCAGGTGTGAATGGGGAGCAGGTGTGTTAAATTTGGTGTTATCGCTCTCACTCTCTCATACTGGTCACTGGAAGTTCAACATGGTGACTCATGGCAAAGAACTCTCTGAGGATCTGAAAAAAAAAGAATCGTTGCTCTACATAAAGATGGCCTAGGCCAGTGTTTCTTAACTCCAGTGCTCAAGGTGACTCAACAGATTTTCAGGCTTCCCATTATTTTGCAAAGGTGATTTGATCAGTTTCACTGCCTTGGTAATTACCACAGCTGTTTCATCTGAGGGAAATCATGAAACCATGACCTGTTGGGGCACCTTGAGGACTGGAGTTGAGAAACACTGGCCTAGGCTATAAGAAGATTGCTAAGACCCTGAAAACTGAGCTGCAGCATGGTGGCCACGACTATACATTGGTTTATCAAGACAGGTTCCACTCAGAACAGGCCTCACCATGGTCGACCAAAGAAGCTGTTGTCTTTGGGAAATAGGCGTATGAGTGCTACCAGCATTGCTGCAGAGGTTGAAGGGGTGGGGGGGGGTCAGCCTGTCAGTGCTCAGACCATACGCCGCACACTGCATCAAATTGGTCTGCATGGCTGTCATCGCAGAAGGAAGCCTCTTCTAAAGATGATGCACAAGAAAGCCCACAAACAATTTGCTGAAGAGAAGCAGACTAAGGACATGGATTGCTGGAACCATGTTGTGTGGTCTGATGAGACCAAGATAAACTTATTTGGTTCAGATGGTGTCAAGTGTGTGTGGCGGCAACCAGGTGAGGAGTACAAAGACAAGTGTGTCTTGCCTACAGTCAAGCATGATGGTGGGAGTGTCATGGTCTGGGGCTGCATGAGTGCTGCCGGCACTGGGGAGCTACAATTCATTGAGGGAACCATGAATGCCAACATGTCCTGTGACATACTGAAGCAGAGCATGATCCCCTCCCTTCGGAGACTGGGCTGCAGGGCAGTATCCCAACATGATAACGACCCCAACACACCTCCAAAATGACCACTGCCTTGCTAAAGAAGCTGAGGGTAAAGGTGATGGACTGGCCAAACATGTCTCCAGACCTAAACCCTATTGAGCATCTGTGGGGCATCCTCAAACAGAAGGTGGAGGAGCGCAAGGTCTCTAACATCCACTAGCTCAATGATGTCATCATGGAGGAGTAGAAGAGGACTCCAGTGGCAACCTGTGAAGCTCTGGTGATCTCCATGCCTAAGAGGATTAAGGCAGTGCTGGAAAATAATGGTGGCCACACAAAATATTGACACTTTGGGCTCAATTTGGACATTTTCAGTTAGGGGTGTACTCACTTTTGTTGCCAGCAGTTTAGACATTAATGGCTGTGGAAAGAGGTTTTTTTGATCACAGACAAATCAACTTAATAATAGCACCACATCCCTTGATAGATTATATATAGAAGGAGGAAGGTGGGATTTTTAAGGTTCAAATTGATTTGAAAAATAGTAACAACTAAATTATATAAGAACATTTTTTATTTTAGAAAAAATAAAAAAATATTAAAAACACAGCAATTGGCAAGTACAAATCAACAAGATTTTATGGATACAGCATAGACGATATAATTCCCAACATGTTTCACCCATATATTTGGCTTCTTCAGGGGATGGATAGCATTCTTACTTACAGTATTTCTTTACACCTGGCTTAAAATTTGGCACAGTACTATATTTAATATTTTTTATTGAACATATTAACCACCAAGATTCACCGCACATTTGCCAACATTTGTCTCATCCTCAGATATATGATTCATGTTAAGTCCAGGTGTACTTAAGTGTGTGACATAGATCAGCCCCTGCTGCAGTCTCTCACATTGGTAATTTAAGTGGTGAAATTCAGATTCCCTGCATGGTGGGTTTGCAATGATTCAGAGGGGTTTTAGGTTAGGGGTGAACATTTTCCAACCCTGTTCTGTTTCAAATGCTGCTTTATATACCTCCTTAGACCCGGTCTGTCTGGACGGTAGACATGTGCAGAACGAAAAAAATTTGTTTAGTTTAGATTTGTTATTCACATAAATTTGTTTAGTTAAACTTGTTTAACCCATTTAATTTGTTTTCGGAATTAGTTTTGTTTATACGATTTGAAACTATTAGAATTTTCGGAATTCAAATTAATTTAAAATATTTTCAAATTTGAATAGTTTTTGAATAGTTTAGGAATTTGAATATTTTTCCAATTTCCAAAGAGAATAAAATAGAATAGCAAATAAACAAATGCAATAGAAAAAAAAATATAACAAAATATAACATAATATATCAGAATATAATATAATAGAGTAAAACAGAACAAAATAGAATAGTAAATAAAAGAACAAAATAGAATGGAGTAAAATACGAATGAATAGAATAGAATACAAAAAAATAGAATACAATAGAAAGAATATAACCATCCTCTGAAATTCAAATAGAAAAGAATAGAAAAGAAAATAATATAATTAAAAAAAAAATACAATAGAATAGAAATTTGAATTTAAATATAATAGAAAAGAATAGATTAGAATGGAATAGAACAGTATAGTATAAAAAAAAACAACAGAATAGAATAGAAAGAATATAACCATCTTCCTATTCTAATCTATTATTTTCTTCTCAAAACAAATTGATTCTGTTTGAATTTTGGGAATTTTTTCTATCCTTTCTATATTATTCTACTTTTTTTAATTTTTTCCTTTTTCTATTTGTTTATTCTATTCTATTCTTTTCTATTCTATTATTTTATTTTCTATTCTGTTCTATTCCATCCTATTATTTTCTATTCAAATTTATTCTATTTGAAATTTGAATTTAGGAAGATGGTTATATTCTTTCTATTCCATTCTATTCTGTTGTTTTTTTTCTATACTATTCTGCTATTTTCTATTCTATTCTAATCTTTTTATGTCTATTCAAATTCAAATTGATTCTATTTGAATTTTGGGAAATGGTTATATTCTTTCTATTCTATTCTATTCTATTCTATTCTATTCTATTCTTTTTTTTTTTTTTTTTTTTTTTTAATTCTTTATTTTCCATTTTATAAAATAACAATATGTTCCTTTACAGGGCCATAGCTTCAACTTAACCCTAAAGAAAAAAAACATGGTACAAAAGCACTATATCTCCTCCACCCCCCCCCCATCCCACCCTCCCCAACCCCCCCCCATCCCACCCTCCCCAACCCCCCCCCCCCCCTACAGGACCGTGCTAGTCAAAAGGTACATGCATCTGTATGCTATCAAATTATGGTAAATCGACGATCTCCCTCAAATAATCCCACGTCCCTTTGAACTTGGTCCAGGCTGCCCATTTCCCTAATTGCTCCATTCCTTCTTCCTCCCTGTCTAATTTTTCGATGTTATAAATTTCGTTGAGACTGATCAGCCAGTCACGAGTGCTGGGCCTCGAGACATTCGTCCAGTTCAAGGATATCTGTCTCTTGGCTTCATCCAGCATAATAGGGACTAGGGAGGACCTATAGTTTTTTACCGAGTCCGAGGTTTTGTGGAAAAGACAGACCCATGGGTCCGCGTCTATTGCTATTCCAGTAGTTAATTTTATTAACTTTAGTACTTTTTCCCAGAAGGTTTTTATAACAGGGCACCCCCACCAGATATGGGCCATTGTTCCTAGAACTAGGCATCCTCTCCAACAAGTGTTTGGTTTAGTCCCATCCATTTTACTGACCCTATCTGGGGTGGCATACCATCTCGCAAGACATTTAAAATGGCCTTCTATTCTTCTAGTGTCTTTAGCTACATAGTGGGCCATCTTCAAGATCTTTTCTATCCCATCTTCGCTACAGTGAGACCCCAATTCCTGTTCCCACTTTTTAATATAAGGGGGTATCTCCAGTTCCTCCTCAGTACCCAAGATCCTATAAATTTGCGTTATGGTCTAAGTTCTTCCATACTCCTAAGTGGTTTAGGAAGTCTCTCTATGAAATGGGAGAGCTGGAGGTACCTCCATCCGTTCATTGTCCAAAGGTTAGATTCTGTACTTAATTCTAAACATGTGCGGATTTGCCCCTTGTGTAGAAAGTGTTTCAATTGTACCAAGTCACTCTTCAACCAACTCCCTCCCACCTCCCTCCTCCCTGGCTCAAAAAAGATATTGTCCTTCATGTGAATCAAAGGTGAGTTATATGACCATTTGTTCTTACAGTGTATCCTATCCCAGTGTTTAAATGTGTTTTGCGTTAAATGTGATGTGTGAGTGCTCAATGATCTAAATTTTGGGGGGTTCCAAAGTGCCTGTCCTAAATTTGTGTCGCTCAAAAAGTGTTCTATGTGCACCCAACGTTTATCTGTGTCTTTTTTGTTCCATTCCGTGATCCTAGATAGCACTACAGCGCTATGGTATCTGCTAAAATCCGGTAGGGCAATACCCCCTTTTTTCTTCCCCCTACTAAGTACTGTATAGGCAATGCGTGGTTTTTTACCCCCCCATACTACCCCGCTTATTAGCCTCCTAAGAGCCTTCAAAAAATACCCAGGTAAGGGAATGGGCAGCATTTGAAATTTGAACAGGATCTTGGGTGTTAAACTCATTTTTATCGCATTGACTCGCCCAAACCACGAAAGAGGTCTGGTCTGAAGTCTTCTCGCTTCTCGTCTGATAACATCTAGCATAGGTAAAAAGTTTTTTACAAATAATCTGTTGAAGGAGTTGGCCAATTTAATCCCTAAATAGTCCATCTCCTCTTTCCAAGGAAAGGGGAAAACTGCAGCTAAATGACATTCTTCTTGCTTATTTATATTTATATTTAAACATTCGGACTTACTAGAATTAACTTTGAAATTCGAAACTTCTCCATATTTTCCGATAATGTGAAGTAGGTTGGGGAGAGTTATTCTAGGGTTGGTAACAAAGAACACAATGTCGTCGGCGAAAGCCGCTAGTTTATGCTCCTCCGTTCCGACCCTTACTCCTCCACAGTCCACACTTTTGCGGATGGTAGCCAGCAGCGGTTCAAGGGTCAGGACGAACAAGAGAGGGGACAGGGGACAACCCTGTCTTGTTCCATTGAGCATCTTAAAGGGCTTGGAAGTAGTCCCGTTTACTCTCACCATCCCTGTCGGGCAGCTATATAGAGCCCTAACCCAAGAGACAAACCTCTGGCCAAACCCTAGGGCCTCTAAGGTGTTCATCATGAACCCCCAGTCTACCCTGTCAAAAGCTTTTTCAGCATCAATTGACAGGAATAGAGCTGGGGGTCCACCTTGCTTACATACTTCTGATAGAAGCACCGCCCTAATCCCATTGTCCCTACACTGTCTCCCTTTAACAAAGCCTGCCTGGTCCGGGTGCACAAGATTTGTCATCTTCTCTTTAAGCCTATTTGCTAGGACTTTTGCGTAAAGTTTGACATCTGCATTCAGAAGGGAAATTGGTCTATAACTAGAGCACAACCTGACGTCCTTCCCTTCCTTCTGAATAAGTGTAATTGTAGCAGTCAGGGCCTCTACTGTCAGTTCACCTCCTGCTCCAAGCCCATTCCAAAAATGACAAAGCCTCGGGACCAAGATATGTTTCATTTTTTTTAAATAGAGAGTGGTGAAACCGTCCGGACCTGGACTTTTCCCCTTCGGGGACTCCCTTAATGCTGCCAAGATTTCCTCTTCTACCAAAGGTTTATCCAGTAGTACACTATCCTCTACTGACAGACCCCTTAGTCCCGCCTCTTTCAGGAATTCCTTACCCCTGTCTGAGTGGGATGGGTCTTCTGCTCCCCGATGCCCTATCGAATATAAGTCCCTGTAGTACTTCTGGAATTCATCTGCTATAGCGCTGTTCGAAACTTTCACTGCCCCATCTTTGCTAAGTATTTTCTCTACGAAGTTCCTGCTTTTTTTTTTCCTAATTATCCTGGCCAAATGTTTACTGGGCTTATTAGCCCAGAAGTAGTTGTTCCTAGTTATAGCGTTTATGGCTCTCTTGGCCTCTAGGTCCATCATGTCTCTTAACTCCTCCCTCTTGGCGACCAGTGTAAGGTAACTATCTAAATCCCGTCCCTTAGTATTTTTGTGTGCTTGTTCCAAGGAAAAAATTTCCTCTATCAGTCTTCCCTTGGCTTCTCTTTTCTTTTTTTTCAAACCTGCCCCTATTGAGACTAGGATACCCCTCATATAGGCTTTATGTGTGTCCCATAATAAAGCTGGTGATACGTCCCCCGTGTCGTTTGCTTTAAAGAAAAAATCTGCTTCTTCTTGAAGTCTTTCCACTGTCTCGGGATCTCTAAGTAATTCCTCGTTCAATTTCCATGAGTAAGAACGCCCTTGCCCGTCTGGTATTTTAATCTGCAACACAATCGGGGCGTGATCTGATAGGGTCGATACTTCTATTTTTGTTTCTTTTATCCAATCTAGTAGGTTATGATCTATAAGAAAATAATCTAGTCTAGAGTAGGTCCCATGCACAGGGGAGAAGAACGTATAGTCCCTCTCGTTGGGATGTTGGATTCTCCAAACATCCATTAACTGACTTTGGTGTAGCTTACGCCTAATGACCCTGAGTGACACCTTCCCTATCCCCTGTGCACGGGACGTACCATCCAGTTCCGGGTCCAGACAAAAATTTAAATCCCCTCCCAAGATCACCTCGCCTTCTCCGAACTCAGACAGTTTTTTCAAGATCTGCCCCAAAAAGACCGTAGGTTTCCTGTTGGGGCAATAGACGTTTACTAGGGTGACCAATTTAGGGCCAAGTTTGCCTTTTAAAAGAATAAAGCGGCCGTCAGGGTCTACCAGCCTGTCTTTTAGGGAGAAGTTTATGTCCTTTGAAAGCCCGATGGCGACTCCCCTCGACCCCCTATCGGGGGAGTCCCCATAGAACCACTGCGGGAACCTGGTTGAGAAAAGCCTAACTCTAGTATCCAGGGTCAGGTGAGTCTCTTGCAGGAAGATTATATCCCCCCTTAGTCGTTCCAGCTCTTTTAAAATTTTATGTCTTTTGCAGGGTGAGTTTAAGCCCTTTACGTTGTATGAAACAAATTTAATTTCTAGCATAGCTGGGGGTTGGCTCGTCTAAGAAATCCTCCCTCAATCCTAACACGTCCTGCAGTGCCCTCCCCCATTCCCCCCCCCCCTCCCCTCCCCACCCTCCAGTGCCCCCCCCTACCCCACCCCCCCCCCCCCCCCACCCGAGGTGAAGATATCACCCAGAGTCCACCAGATTGGAACTTCACCTGTTCCGATCTTCAGAAACTCCCTCCTCAGGGTAGAGCTCCAGCGAGAGCTCCGGCTTCTACATTCCCTCCCTGTGGAAGGGAATATATAAGAGGTAACTTATCTCCTTAGTACGGTGGGTCCGCCCCCAACCCCCTCCACCCCCCCGTGCCCCCCCCCAGATCAGCAGGTCACCACCTTCCTCGGCGCCCCAAATTTCAACGATTTAGTTTAAAGCCTGCGACCCCCCCCCTCCACTCCCGCACCAGTGCCAAAAAGAAAGACGGAATGGACCAGGGCTAGGGCTAGGGGGGGGGGGGGACAGGGAGAAGCGAAGAGGGAAAGAAAGAAAAAAAAAAAAAAAAAAAACTTCTCCACTGTCTCGCCGATCCCCCCCCCCCCAGACCAACAACAATCAAGACATTTCAATGTTTTAGTCCTCAGAGTCTCTCAATCTGTTTTGACCTGAGACAAATCTGGGATGGGGATGCCCAGGTTGTCACAGAAGTCCCGTGCCTCCTCCAGGTATCTCATCCTATTTGATCTGCCATTTTTTAGCACTATAAGGGATGTTGGGAACCCCCAACTATATTTGAGATTTGCTTTCTTTAGCTGCTCCAAGATTGGTCTCATCTGTCTTCTTCGGGCGAGAGTTCCTGCTGAAAGGTCAGAAAATATCTGTAGCTCTTTGTCTTCAAAGGTTATGGGAGGGGCTCCCTTCAGATTCTTCCATATTTTCTCCTTATCCTCATATTGGTGAAATTTAATGATCACGTCTCTAGGAGAGTCTTGTTTTGTATGAGGAGGTCTTCTTACTCTGTGTACCCGGTCTATCAAGATAGGCTCATCTTCTCGCTTTCCCAATATAGGGTTGAAGATTTTCTTCATCTTTTCCCCCAGGTCCTCGCCCTGTTGCTCTGGGATTGACCTAATACGTAGGTTTTGTCGCCGACTTTGATTCTCCTGTTCTTCCATTTGAAATGCCATGTTGCGGTTTTCGATCCGCAGTTTGCTAAGTTGGTCTTTTAATTCGGAGATTTCTTTAGTGTGGCGCCCTGAGTCCTCCTCCATCTCCTCCACTCGACGCAGGAGGTGGCCCATATCCGCCCGGACATTGGATATTTCAGTTTTTATCACATTTTCTAACTTAGTGAACATTTCTATAAGGTCTGTTTTACTTGGCACAAGTGTCATTATCCTTTGTTCTTCCGCCAAGCTCCAGACAGGTGCCCCCTCCAAATCCAAATCTTCACGGACTTTTTCTCCCTGAGCCCCTTTTTGCTTCTGTTGCTCTTTCTTTTTTTCCTTTGACCCTGGTTGTTTTGTCTCCATACCTGGGCTTTTGGTGCTTGCTTCTTTCAGGTATCTTTGGATGGAGCTGGTATTGAGACTATCTCTGGTGCTCTGAGGTTCAGTTCTATTCTATTCCATTCTATTGTTAATCTATTAAAGTCTATTGTTTTCTTTTTTATTCTTTTCTTTTCTTATGTATTCAAATTCAAATTTAGTTTATTTGACATTTGAATTTCAGAAGATGGCTATATTCTTTTTATTTTATTCAATTCTTTTTTTTATTCTATTCTATTATTTTCTATTCTATTCTATTCTGTTCTTTTATTTTCGATTGTGTTCTGTTTTACTCTAATATATTCTATCCTTTTATTTTCTGTTATATTCTTTTCTATTCTATTCATTTTTTTCTATTCTATTCCTTTATTTTCTATTTTATTTTATTCTCTTTGGAAATTGGAAAACTATTCAAATTCAAAAACTATTTGAATTCAAATTAGAAAAAAGGATTCAAATTTCAAATTTGAAAACTATTTGAATTTGAAAACTATTCGAATTTGAAAACTATTTGAATTTGAAAATTATTTGAATCAATTAGAAAACGATTCAAATTGATGCGAAAACTATTGGAATCGATTTCAAATTCCATCTGATTTTTTTTTCAGTTATTTCGCATTCGTTGAAACACGGTACTATTGTAATTTGGAAATTCGATTACATCCGAATTTCCAAAAAAACAAAAATGTGTCCGAATTTCAATTCGGAACTAAATGTACTGCAAATGTCTACTGGACAGTATGGTCATCTGCTACCTTACCACCATCCACAGGCAGCATACCTCTTCAAGGCATGGGACTTGAATACAAAGCAATTTTACCTTAGCTAATTGCAGCACAGATGATGATTTTCGGGTCTTCTGCAGCGTAAGAAGAAAATGTTTTTTTTTTTTAAGCCCTGTCTCTGCAAAATACTAACACTAACTGAGGGAAAATTGAAGAAATAGGACAGGTCCAACTAGGTCTGAAATAACTAGCACTAAACAAGAGGGGAGGATGGAGGGAGGTACCCAATCACATGAGTAAAATTTGTAGTGGCCCAAAAATGCCACTAGATGTCAGCATACTACAGAAATTTAATAACCTGATCCAGTTCAATACAACGCATAAACAATATATGTAAGTTGGACAGAACAAGCCCACATTTTACAGGACCCATAATGCAATGCCCTAAATGACTTTTCACCAGCGGTACGCAGGGTTAGAATGGCCAACAGAATGGCTTTGTTGTGTGCCCTACTATAAAAGTGGGGGTTACCTGCAGCCATTTGACAGTGTGTGTTGGAGTAGTTTAGGAAGAGATGAGAGTTAGTGTAAGGAGAGATTGCTATATATGGTGTTATACTGTGCTATATTGTGCTAAATGACCATGGATTGCAGTGTGGTGGGTTACATATCCTTCCATCCTGTATTCACAATTTAGAGACCAAACACATTTTGAGTGTGTCAGCAACAACTGCTGTTTAGCTGATGCCCCAACATGCATTTTTATTTTATTTTTTCATTTGGATGTTGTATTTTATTTCATTTAACATGAATCCATATTGTTTTATTTTCATTAAAACAATTGGTTTGGGGTTAGTGTTTTTCAGGGTTTTGGATTTTGGGGGAGGTATATTTTATTTTCTATTTCTATGGCTTTTTTTATTTATTTTTTTTCTATTTTCTATTTTTTTCTTTTTTCAGATAAAGCTGACTTTTTTTTTTTGCATATCATTGCATACTTGTGCTTAAATTAGTGTGCACCTCTTATTTTTCTCCCCTATTGCCACAGTTGCTATTAAATTTAGACAATACTTTTTATTTTAAAAAAAAGTCAGTAAGGCCCAAAGTAAGAATAAAAGATTCTGCATATTGGCATGTGTAGTACCCCTTTTAGACTACTTCCCTGCTTGTGTTATTGGGTGGAGTCTGTGCCTTTTTTTTTATTTATTACCAGCTGTGGGTGGGGCCCCGGGCAGAAAGGAGCAATGGAACAGCCCTGATCAACAACATGTACAGGGGTTAGACAAATTATGGAAACAAGTATGGTAGAAGAAAAAATGGTTACATAATATGGTGTTGGACCGCTTTTGACATCCAAGACGGCCTGAATTCTCCTAGGAATTGACAAATATAAGTCTTGGATGGTGGATAATGAAATCTGATGCCAAGCTTCATGCAAAAATCTGGGCCACATCCTGAGCAAGGTCCTTTTGACTCTCTCGGTCACTTGATCACGTTGATCACGCTTATGCATATCAGACAACGATTTCCCAAAACGTGTATATGCCATCATAAGTCATAACCAGGGCTTTTTTTTTTCTCAGAGAAAAGGTGCAGGAACTCACCCTTCCTAGCCAATTCCCAGCTCCCAAGAGCGCTGATCCTTAGGGAAGAGAAATAAAGTGGGGCCAAATAAAGGTTCAAGGTTTAGGAATGTGTATGTACAGTAGATCCCTCTACCTAGGTAGGTGCTAGGGGTAGATTTTTTTTGGTGAGAACAGGTACATTTAGTTTTGTTTGTTTTGATCTGTGTGGGCTGGGATTGGCTCAGAGTAGGCTGGTACTCACATCATAGAATCACATCTCGATTACCTCCCTGTGGCTTCTAAAGAATTCTAGAAAAGAGGAGGGGAAGAGAGGTGGAGCTGTCTGAGGTGTCAACTAGGATTGGCAGTGGGCAGGCCTCCTTGATATACCCAGGATCAGCCCAGCTGGAAGGAGTTGTTGGGTGGAAAAACTGAGGATGGAGTACTCAGCTGTTGGGGCCTTTGAGGGCGCTCCCCAGTCTAGGGGGTGGTGTGACATTGGGCCTGGGACTCGGGTGCAGTATGAGTCCCTTTAAGAACTCATAAAGGATCTGAACAGGAGGCACAGAGAGGAATCAGAGATAGGACAGCAGGAGATAGTACTGCCGGGCAAGTCTTCAGGAGGTGACCACCGGTGCGTGCAGCCAGGATGCCTGGTGAGTGACATGTGCTATCAGGAGTACTGGAGAGGAATGCCAGAGAGAACTGAGAGGAAACAGTCAGAGCTGGGTTTGGAGCCAGTAAGGATTGCAATGTCATGGGTAGTGGAGTCAGGCAGCTGCAGCCAGGAGGGTTGGCAGGGCCTGAAGAGGGATTGCTGGGAGCAGTAGTCCACCTTAGGACAGCTAGTACAAAGGATTTCCTATTCTATTTCTGCTACACTAAAAGGGACCCGCAGTGCCTGCCTGCAAATGGCAATTTCTAGGGCCTGACCAAGTCATTGTTGGGCCTAACCATGTGCTAGCTGTAACTGGAAGTGAAGTGTTGTGCAGGAGAGAGAGCGAGAGAAACAGTCTGCAAGAAAGTGTTGTGCTGGAGGAGACTGGAGCTGTAAAGTGTATATATTTGTCCCAACTGATTGAAATAGAATCAACCAATTGTTTGCTCTAGTTGGCCTCCCATATATTCCCATCCCTATCCAAGTTCAAATCCCTCAATAAAAACAAAAAAAAATACAAAAACGAGCACATGGACTGTTCATTGTCTCCAAGGTGATTGAGAAGTGAATTCCAGGCTGGGCAGTGTGACAGGTGGACCACAACATTCAGCAGCCCCTACGGGGGTACTGCTACATGTAGCACACAGAGTACCGCATTTACTTAACGCACTGTCTTAAATCATACAAGACACAGAAAAAAAATCACCCCTCCTTCTCTGCGCAACACCCCTCCCTCTCTGCACAGCACCCCTCCCTCTCTGCAAAACACCCCTCCCTCTCTGCACAGCGCCCCTCCCTCTCTGCAAAACACCCCTCCCTCTCTGCACAGCACCCCTCCCTCTCTGCACAGCACCCCTCCCTCTCTGCAAAACACCCCTCCCTCTCTGCACAGCACCCCTCCCTCTCTGCACAGCACACCTCCCTCTCTGCACAGCACCCCTCCCTCTCTGCACAGCACCCCTCCCTCTCTGCAAAACACCCCTCCCTTTCTGCACAGCACCCCTCCCTCTCTGCACAACACCCCTCCCTCTCTGCACAACACCCCTCCCTCTCTGCACAGCACCCCTCCCTCTCTGCACAACACCCCTCCCTCTCTGCACAGCACCCCTCCCTCTCTGCACAGCACCCCTCCCTCTCTGCAAAACACCCCTCCCTCTCTGCACAGCACCCCTCCCTCTCTGCACAGCGCCCCTCCCTCTCTGCAAAACACCCCTCCCTCTCTGCACAGCACACCTCCCTCTCTGCACAGCACCCCTCCCTCTCTGCAAAACACCCCTCCCTTTCTGCACAGCACCCCTCCCTCTCTGCACAACACCCCTCCCTCTCTGCACAACACCCCTCCCTCTCTGCACAACACCCCTCCCTCTCTGCACAGCACCCCTCCCTTTCTGCACAGCACCCCTCCCTCTCTGCACAGCACCCCTCCCTTTCTGCACAGCACCCCTCCCCCTCTGCACAGCATCCCTCCCTCTCTGCACAACACCCCTCCCTCTCTGCACAACACCCCTCCCTCTCTGCACAACACCCCTCCCTCTCTGCACAACACCCCTCCCTCTCTGCACAGCACCCCTCCCTCTCTGCACAGCACCCCTCCCTTTCTGCACAGCACCCCTCCCCCTCTGCACAGCATCCCTCCCTCTCTGCACAACACCCCTCCCTCCTTCTCTGCACAACACCCCTCCCTCTCTGTACAACTCCCATTCCCATACACAGCTCTCACATCTACACAAATGACTCCCCACCCCCAGCTCTCACCTCTACAGAAGCCCCCCTCCCTATTTCTCACCTTTTCACAATCTGACAACCCCCCTTTCACAGTTCAAACCTCTGCACAGCACCTGTAACATCCCCATAGCTGTCCCTCTACACAGACCTCCCCACCTCTCCTGGCACAACTCTCACCTCTTTGTCAATCCCTCCTCCCTTCAACTGACATCTCTGAGCTACTTCTTCAACCTCCCCACAACCGCCTCTCTGCAAAACCACACTCACACATCTTCAGGAAAAGCTTCACAGGCGGTGCAGCTGACACAGGTGTTAGGTGTGCACAGGCTTTTTTTTTTTTTTTTTAACACAATGCAGTCTCCACCTCCTCCTGTGTAGCACAGAGTCAAGGAGTTTCAGAGTACTTCACTTAGCTCAGTGCTACATACCCTGTTTCCCTGAAAATAAGACCTAGCGTGATTGTCGGTGATGGCTGCAATATAAGCCCTACCCCCCAAATAAGCCCTACCCTGTTTCTCCGAAAATAAGCCCTACCCTGAAAAGAAGACCTACAAGTACTTTAACTAGGGCTTATTTGGGGGGTAGGGCTTATATTGCAGCCATCACCGACAATCACGCTAGGTCTTATTTTCGGGGAAACAGGGTAGTTGTGACAGGTGGGGATGGGACAGAAGCGGCCTCCTGAAGCACCAGAGGAATAAAAAAAATAGGCATTTGTGGCGTCGGGACATGGGGCACCTAAGAACATGTGCGGAGAGAAGAGAGTGCAGCGCCTCTCTAAGCATAATATGTTAATGTAAAAGCTTTAATTTACTTCATAGGTAGATTCACATTTGAGTAGTGGTAAACAGGCATTTGTTTTATGGTTCTTTAGCTTACCTAAGTGTTTTCCCGGTTCCAGCTGGGCAGTGATGATGTATCAGTCCCCGGCCACTCTGGTGGCGTCCGTAGCGCCGAGGCTGGAGAGTATCACAGCAGACACGCCCCCTGTTCTCAAGCGCCTGGCGTGCCTGCTGACATGCCTTGCTGAAGTGCCTGCTGTGATACTCTACAGCCTCGGAGCTATGGACGCCACCAGAGCAGCCGGAGACTGATTCGTCACTGCTGCCCAGCCGGAACCGAGGGAACACTCAGGAAAGCTAAAGAACCATACAACCTATGCTTATTTACCACTGCACAAATGTGAGTCTACCTTTGAAGTAAATTAAAGCTTTTACATTATGTCAGGCCTGGGCTCTTCCTTCTCAAAGCTGGCCTCTCAGCTGTTGGCTAATAGCCAGCTTCTATCTCTCTACAGTGACTCACCTGTTGATGATATCCTGCTCGTCAGTCCTGCCTACTTAAGTCGTCCAGTCCAGATGATCTCTGCCTTCACCTTGGTTACATCTCTAGAGACGCTCTCCTGTGTACTTGTTAAAGATTTGCTTGGCTGACATTCCTTCTGGCTCCAGATCCTGCCTGCTGTTCTACTACGCTCATCTCTGGCTCCCTGATGTTTTGGCTTGTCTGACTATCCGTTCCGGTTCCTGAACTCTGGCTGTGTTTTGACTACGTTTACCTTTTTTATTATTATTAAACAAGTATGGTTTAACCACTTGCGGACCAGCCACCGCAGATTTACTGCAGCAGGTTGGCTCCACTGCGCAAAATCACGTTATTGTACGTGATCTCGCAAGATTTGGATAGCAGGTGCGTGCGCGCAGCTACTGGTGTGCACATGTGCCTGCCGCGAGCTCCGTGAGTCTGACCGCCGGTCCGCGGACTCGATGTCCATAGGCATACCCGCGATCGTCTCACAGAGAGGAAGAACAGGGAAATGCTAATGTAAACAAGCATTTCCCCGTTCTGCCTAGTGACACTGACACTGATCACAGCTCCCTGTAATCGGGAGCAGTGATCAGTGTCGTGTCACACACAGTCCCCCCACAGTTAGAATAACTCCCTAGGACACACTTAACCCCTTCAGCGCCCCCTCCTGGTTAACCCCTTTACTGCCAGTCACATTTACATAGTAATCAATGCATTTTAATTGCACTGATCGCTGTATAAATGTGAATGGTCCCAAAATAGCGCCAAAAATGTCCGATGTGTCCTCCATAATGTCGCAGTCATGATAAAAATCGCTGCCATTACTAGTAAAAAAAAATTATTAATAAAAATGCCATAAAACTACCCCCTATTCTTTAGATGCTATAACTTTTGCGCAAACCAATCAATAAACGCTTATTGTGTTTTTTTTACCAAAAATATGTAGAAGAATACGTATCGACCAAATGTTTTTTTTTTTTATATTTTTTTGGGGATATTTATTATAGCAAAAGGTAAAAAATAATGCATTTTTTTTTCAAAATTTACGCTCATTTTTGTTTATAGCGCAAAAAAAAAAAAAACGCAGAGGTGATCAAATACCACCAAAAGAAAGCTCTATTTGTGGGGAAAAAAAAGACGTCTTTTTTGTTTGGGAGCCACGTCGCGCGACCGCGCAATTGTCAGTTAAAGCGACGCAGTGCCGAATCGCAAAAAATGCTCCAGTCTCTGGCCAGCCAAATGGTCCGGGGCTGAAGTGGTTAACTGTACTTCCGTCTCAGTCTTATTCATAGTTTCTGACACTTTAACATGTTAAGCTTAGAGAGGCGCTGCTCTCTCTTCCCTATTCTCATTGCTATAGAGTCACTTCTGCTCTCCTGAGCTGTCTGCTGCTAACAACTCCGACCAGAACCTTTAATACAGGTCTGGATCCAGAAGAAAATGGACTTAGCCTCCAAATACTAACTGAACTTTTAGCATTGTTTTTTTTTTAATATATATCACACTATCTGCCCCTGCTAGTGCTCCATTCTACCCTCCAAGAACATGTGCCCTGCCCTACAAATGTCCTGGGTGCCCGGGAATAGCACACAGAAGATGGCAGAGAAGTGAGTTGTGCAAAAACTTCCTCTACCGCCTTTTGTGGTTAGTGACAGGCTGGAGGGAACTGAGCTGCCGAAGGTGGCGGAACAGAGTTGTACCATTTTCTAGGTGAAAAAAAAGCCCTGGTCATAACCTTTGATACTGTTCCTCACGGCACTGCAAATAAATGGGCAACTTCAGTGACAGAGGCACCAGCTAAGCGGGCACCAACAATTGGCCCTCTTTGAAACCCTGTAATGACGAAAGTAAGGCCTCCCACCCGTTAGCTAGGTGTCTCATCACACAGCGGAAATGATTTTTTAAACATGTGTACAAAAAAAAAAAATGTCTCTGGCAGTAAAAAGAGTTAAAAATACTGTACATGTACAGGAATGAATACAAATACAGGTGGCCAGGCAGCATGGGTGTTGATCTTTTGGTACCGTGCAGCCCTCACTGGTATCTCAGTCTTCAATCCACTCTCAAAAGGAACAACCAAAAAAAAAACCCTCTAAAGACAGCTGAGGGTGGAAAGACCCTTTAAATGCAAAATGTGTGAAAAATAAAACATTTTTTTTTATTACATAAGTCTGTCCATTCCTTGACAAAACAAAAAATGTTCATAATGCAAATACATCTATGTCAACAAACGTGGCAGCACAAATAATGTCATTTAAAAAATATGCATAACTGTATTTGTGTATAAATATCAAAGGTTATTTCTGGTCACTGCCGCACGCTTGAAAATGAAAATCTTTTTTTAACAAAAAGCGAGAATTTCACTCTCTCGTGGCAGCATGGTTAAATAAATATATTTTTCTGTATGAAAGGCAAACAGTTCCAGAGGAATTAGAATATAATATTTTCTAGGAAAAATATAAACATTCGGTTTTTACATTAATAATTTAATTACAGTTTTAAATGAGAATTTCACTCAACGGGTACTTTTTTTTTTTTTTTTCAACAAATTCACATATATTAGCCAAGAAAGTCATTGTTTCATGAGGGCATGCAATTGGCTTGACATGTTGGGGCCAATCTCTTCTGTCCGAAGAGATGTACTATAGGCCCAAAACACAAAGCTAACACATCACCATCATTTTCAAAAAAGTGACAGCGGTTTCCCAGTTGCGTCCAAAAAACATTACACTCTCTTGGTTGAAAATAGTGTTCCTTAGGCTTTGTGAATTGAGCCCATTGTCTCTTCTGCTTAAGGATTCTAACCTGCCTGTCCGTATTCCTCTTGGCAATGTGCTCTGGATTGCACCTGCACAGTTCAGTGTATGGTTTTGGCATCCGCTGGGATGAATAAACTCCCAAACATGTGTGGAAGTTACATCCTCCCAGCACAGTCAATAAAGATGGCCACCGTTCCTGAACTTGGAAGAAGATTGGGCGAATATGCCATCACCAAAAAAGGGAGGTTAAGGATGTCACATATCTGGAGTAGAGGTGAGTATAGCTTCATTTTCATTTGTGACCGGTGATGTAAATTTGTAGTGGAAGGACCTGGTAGTCTCAGACTACTGGTTTTACCCACCCACTTGTTGGCCGCCACAATTCACCACCAGCTTCTGCAAAGCTGGCCAAGGGATCCTCCCACTAACTTTAGACACCGAAGCAAGATAGAGAACTAAAAACAAAAAACTGCGCTTGGAAAGTAAGGTAAAAGCTGTGGTTACACCAATACAGAAAAGAAAAACCGCGCTAAAAATGATGTTCAAAATAAATGAAAATATATAGTCCTATACAGAGGAATGTCTGTATAGGACTAGTAGAGTGAGTAGAGTCAGTGCAGCTCATGGTGGTCACCATGAGCTGTACTGACTCTACCTAATCCTATGCTGTGGATTTCAGTATTGATGAAAAAGGTAAATTGTTATTACCCGATTAATCGAAACAATAATCGGCCATCTAATCGTTTATGAAAATAATCGTTAGTTGCAGCCCTACTATCAGCAGAAAAAGAGGCATTTTCTCTCAAAGTTATCTGCGATTGGCCAACGCTGACCATCACTGAAGGACAAGCCACACAGAGAACAGTAGCCGAGGTTGTCGGCTTTCTACTTGTTTGGGGCACTATTGCCTACACGTACATCAAGGTCATAATGGTGGCTCATAAGATCTGAATACACGGTGCGAGTGTGACCCATCCTGTTCCATTGGGATCGTTTTTCTTAAAGGCCCAGGCTGGGTTTTAAGCCACTCGCCTGTTTGACTTACTTTCTGGTAAGCATTTCACCACATAAGATCTGTTCTATTTTTGAATTTTCACCTAACAACATAAGAATATTCACGTTATTCACCGTGTGATGGTTGGACATTCCTCTGTATAAGATAGAGAACTAATTCCTGAATTATGGAGAAACTCCACCATCTTAGTTACTCACATTCACCTGGCCTGAGGCTCGCTGCCATACGCACTTTAGAGACTATTCGAGTCCACACCAATAGCTTTTTAAAATGCTTTACTTGAACTACGTTGAATCATTACAAGAGCACAAAACATTGCTAACAACTTCCCCTTCTCCCACTAACAACAGGGAATACTGCTTAGTCTTTCTAAAACAAATTTCTCCATTGGCAGTCTTTAATTGTCAGGGCTGGGCTCAGCCCTTCCTTCTCTGAGCTGGCCGCTTAGTTGTCGGATAATTGCCAGCTCCTATCACTCCACAGTTACTTAGCTGTTGATGATATCCTGCTTGTCAGTTCTGCCTACTTAAGCCGTTCAGTCCAGTGGATCTCTGCCTTTGCCCTGGTCAACATCACAAGATACTATCTCCCGTGTTCCTGTTGAAAGACTTGCTTTGCTGACATCCCTCCTGGCTCCAGATCCTGCTTGCTGTTCCACGACATTGATCCCTGACTTCTGGCTTGGCTGACTATCCGTTCAGTTTACTGAACTTTGGCTATGTTTTGAGTATGTTTGTTCTTTTTACTTTTATTATTAAACAAGTGTGATTTAACTGTACTTCTGTCTCGGTCTGATTTCATGGTTTCTGACATTAATTTAGGTCCCTTTAGTCAAGAGTGCTCTAGGCCCTACCCTGGAGGGGCTTGATCCCAGTTTGCTTCAGGCCTACATAATGACTGCACCAGACCGGTTCTTCCCATACGTCTGTGTTTCTCTAA
The DNA here is from genome assembly GCA_037952925.1 of Lithobates clamitans. Lineage (NCBI taxonomy): Eukaryota > Metazoa > Chordata > Amphibia > Anura > Ranidae > Lithobates > Lithobates clamitans. The sequence continues at coordinate 388,044 of JBBGZY010000085.1, forward strand.
CCTAAGCAGGCATCATATACAGTGTATAATAGGGTGACCCCACTCCGCGACACTCTCAAGGGCAGGACTTAATCAGGCAGATAATTAACCCCTGCCTACACACTAAAATAGAGTCGCTTGATGGACAGGCCTGAAGACCCCTGGTCTGTCCTGCCCAGCACACTTTGAGGTAGGAGGAGATGAACACCGCTCCAGGGTCTCTTCATAGACAAAAAATGAGCTAGTTTTTGTCTGCTGTGATCTTTTGTATTTTGATGTGTATCCTTCAATAAACTCGGCTATTATTTGAGTGCGGCTGTCCAGAACCTATTCATACCTATTGCACCAGCACACTTTGACTCATGCCAAATGCCTACTTCATTCACACCCATTGCTAATGTACTACAATTGCCAATGCATCATGGTACAGTGCCCATGCACCATGACAGGAAGTGATATTGGTGCTTCCTTACCACTGCCTCTAAGTGTTCAGACATACATTTAACGTATGGAAGGGATGACGTCACAGTGATAGTAACTTTCTCAGTTAGGCCCCATGCACACTGAGTGTCTAGCCCCGGAGCTTGAGGCTCTGGTGTTTAGTTGGAGGGCACAGGTGCCCCATCCAGCCCCGGTGCCAGCAGCCTGTCAAAATTAGAGGCTGATACCTGTTGCAGCTGGACTGGACTAGATGGTGAACCTAGTGGTACTTACGTTTAGGGCAGCATGCACTCGGAACATACTGCCCTAGACTTACACATATCTATGTGCACCATCCAGCCCCATCCAGGCTCAGCGGCTGTCATCCTGTCATAGAGTTTTACTGGCTGGATGGTGCACCTGTGCCTTCCATCTTCACCTAAATGTTGGAGCCTCGTGCTTCGGGGCTAAACGGCTAAAAAGATTGGTTACAAAAAAAATGCACATTTAATATGTGTATAGGGACAGGAAGTATAGGTGACTACACAGAGTTTAATCTTTAAGCAAAACAGATTTTTTTTTTTTCTTAAAAAAATAAAATAAAAAATTCTCCCTGCTGTAAGGTGAAAATGCAATCTGTGTCTCGGGGCAGCCTGAAATTTGCCATTAATGACTCTGTCTATTTTTAGCGATACAATGTGATTTATTTGCCTTACAATCAGATAATTAAGTCTCTTCCATCTCTAGAGAAGCTCCTCGGGGACCTGTAATAATCTCAAGGCTTTAGTTTTACATTTACGTGTAAATTATACAATGATAGAACGTTCCACTTATTACTAATACCATTTATGTTTAAACTCAATCCCTTTTCATTTTCACTGTTACTTCTTGTTTTAAAAACTGGAGATGACGTTTTAAAATGCTTTCGGCTGGAGCGTTTGCCGTTACATTTTGCGCAACTGAAATGAATCATTTTAAAGGGTTGGTCAACCGTGAACTGATTTTTCGTATTTCAGCTGTTGAGTAAATACTGGTGGGCTAAATTCACGGTGGAATGTAATATCACATAGGGAGTTTGGTGATGGGTCGGAAGTGCTTGGGTTTCCAGCTTTAACCACCGGCTGTAGCCACCATTAGAGAACCATGCTTTTTCTTTTTTTGGATTCATCGCCATTCTGTGCATACAGTAGTCGAAAAGGTGGCAGGGAGGAGTAAGACTAAAAAATTCAGGAACCAGTGGCACTTATTTCTTAAGACTGAACTGCAGACAAATACATGTGTATGTCTGTTTTTTCAGTCCTGAGATTTACACAGTGCCACCAAAGAGCCCTCTCTGGCAGGGCAGGAGACCTGATTTTGCTCTGCTGCAGTCAGGTCTTGGTCCTCCTTCAGCCTTTGACTGGACAGTGAAAGGAGAAGCAGAATACTGCTTTGTCACACTGCTCTCTCCTTCTATCAGCATTGCCCTAGCTAGCACATGAGTACTACTGCACAACTGTGTTGCCTTGTGCTGCTTATCTCTTTCCTAGTTTAGGCGCTGTTGTACACAGACTTCAAGAGGTTGATATCTTATAGAATTATGATCAGGGCTGCCATTAGAAATCACAGTGCCCCATACAGCCTACCTGACAGATATCCCCGCCCCCAATTTTTAAATATGATTTCTTAAATTTTTTTTCTAAAAAAATAAAAAAATGTTACTATTCATTTTTTACATCTTTTATTTTTTTTTTCTGTAGATTCAATTGCACTGTAGATTAATTAACAGAAGACAGAGGCTCCTGTTCATTCGTAAACTGAAGCACAGTTTACTATGCTCAGTTATGACTAGACACAGGAGTGATCAGTACCGATCACTCACTGTGTCCAATTCAGAAAAGTAAGGGGCCGGCAAATGACATATTTACCATCCCCTTCCCCCACTCTGCATCCGCCTGCTCACCTGAAGCACCCAGAGGGAGAGGGAAGCCATCAGCACTGTGCGGGGGGGGGGGGGACAAGAGGAGGGCCCGGGCCCGCAGGGGGAATCAGGTTGGGCAGCACAGGAAGGGGGATCAATGCAGCGGGATGGGAGGACAATTTCAGGAATGATAGACTGTGCTTGTGTCTCTCACTCCAGCTGAAAGCCAGTGTCAGGGAGTAAGGAAAAACCGTCTTTCGGCTACTGGAGGGAGAGACACAGACACAGTGCATCATTCTGTAATTGTCCTCCTGACCCGCGCACTGATCCCACTGCTGTCCGGGCCCCACTGCATGCCCGGGCCCCCTACAGGAGGCCCAGTGATACCCACTGTTGGCGGCCTTGATTCTGATACTTACACTGCTTCCTTAGGCTAAGTTTAGACACGCAGTTTTACCACCTCTCATCCACCCCTCTTAAGCTGCAATAGGCAGAGGATGTTTACATGCCATGGTCATGATGCTTCACGGCCTGAGGGCTACAAGTTCCAAATGGCAGCAGGTTGGGCCCCAGAGGTATAGACTTCTAAAGAGCCTCTCTGTATGCTTGTAGGCAGGTGAGAAATTCCCCTTGAAGGGTTATTCCTCCTTGCAGTGATAACACGGTGTGCCCCCTATTCAAGGTGGGAGGAGTGTTCGTTTGGAGTCTTCTACCTTCAAGAGACTGTCTGGTGCCACAAGAGAGGGTATACTGAAGAACTGGGAATGATGATTAAGGGTATGAGTACCACTAAGATCTTGCTTTGCTCTAACGGGGCAATGTTGTGAAGCTTAGGTGCAAACTTATTTGCCAATATACATTATGGTAATTGAATAACCCAGAATTTGTACTGTTATGTTTGCATTAGTGAAAAGTAAAGAAATATGTATGCAATATAAGCCTCTGTGAAATGATCTACTTGAATAAAGTGTTAAAATGGTTGTAAAGGTTGAAGGTTTTTTACCTTTATGCATTCTGTCTGCTGCTCCCCCCCCCCACATAACCCCCCCTATTACTCACTTGAGCCCCCTCTCGATCTAGCAATGTGCACGAGAGCCTCAGTTGTCCCGAGACTCCCTCTCCTCATTGGCTGAGACAATGGCTTCCACTGCTGTCAATCACAGCCAGTGAGCCAATGAGGAGAGAGTAAGGGGTGGGTCCAAGCCGTGGATTTATGTGTCTTATAGAGCAGGGTTCGGGAGCGAGCATGCATCAGTGTCCCTAAAGCAAGTGGCTTGCTATTGAGGGCACTGGTCAAAGAGGGAGGAATCAGGAGCACCAGCGAGGGACCCAAAGAGAAGAGGATTGAGGCTTCTCTGCGCAAAACCACTGAACAGAACAGGTAAGTATAACATGTTTGTTATTAACAAAAAAAAGGGCGAACTTTTAATACCACTTTAAGTACAACCAATGCCTGGAGTGAGGAGTTATGTGTTTTACTGATGCAAACCTGGTTGGCTCTGGAGTGGGTGGTGATAGAAGGAAGGGAATCCCCTGCCTGATGATCATGTATCATGTGGCAGTTGGTCCAGACCCCCATCACATGGGCGGGTGGTTGGTTAGGCTTCTGGAGCTTCTGCCTGGACCACAAGTGAAACAAGGGCCCATGGGAGAGTACTCCAGAGTTGAAGGGGTTATTCTGTTCAGTGACCAGGAGGATGAGTAGAAGGAGTTTAGGACTGGCATCCATGTATGTGAACAGTATGTGTGCTTGGGCTGAACACGGACATGACCCCCTGAGATCATTTATGTAATGGTGGAGCCCAGCTGTGCGGGGCAGCCACGTGGAAATAACTCATCCCCCTTACATTCTTACTATACAAGTGGAAGCATCTGAAGACCCAGTTGCTAGTGAGGAGCGGCAAACTATTAAATATGTGTTGTCTTGAGTGTTTACACCAAAATTTGTCCAACCTGCAAAGAATCCTACAATTCATGAATCATGATTGCTACAATTCCATAAATGCTGTGATTTTCTACAAATTACAGTATAATTACAGCACATTTAGAGGAGAATTACAAAGCGATGACTCAGCAATTCCTCAGATCCGACCAGCCCTCTGTTAATGTAGAAGGATCGGCAACATCTGGACATGCTTATTCTTATCTCTACATATAATGGAGGTAGACAGAGGAACAGTCAAAAATAAACCAATGGCTGTACAGGCTGGTCAGATCTCTGTTGTTTTGTAGGGCAATGCAAAAAATCACTTGCACTGTTTTGGGGCCCTTGTGTATACAGTATCTCACAAAAGTGAGTACACCCCTCACATTTTTGTAAATATTTTATTATATCTTTTCATGTGACAACACGGAAGAAATGACACTTTGCTACAATGTAAAGTAGTGAGTGTACAGCTTGTATAACAGTGTAAATTTGCTGTGCCCTCAAAATAACTCAACACACAGCCATTAATGTCTAAACCGCTGGCAACAAAAGTGAGTACACTCCTGATTGAAAATGTCCAAATTGTGCCCAATTAGCCATTTTCCCTCCCCGGTGTCATGAGACTTGTTAGTGTTACAAGGTCTCAGGTGTGAATGGGGAGCAGGTGTGTTAAATTTGGTGCTATCACTCTCACTCTCTCATACTGGTCACTGGAAGTTCAACATGGCAACTCATGGCAAAAAACTCTCTAAAGATCTGAAAAAAAGTAATTGTTGCTCTACATAAAGATGGCCTAGGCTATAAGATGATTGCCAAGACCCTGAAACTGAGCTGCAGCACGGTGACCAAGACCATACAGCAGTTTAACAGGACAGCTTCCACTCAGTACAGGCCTCGCCATTGTTGACCAAAGAAGTTGAGTGCACGTGCTCAGCGTCATATCCAGAGGATGTCTTTGCAAAATAGACACATGAGTGCTGCCAGCATTTCTGCAGAGGTTGAAGGGGTGGGGGGTCAGCCTGTCAGTGCTCAGACCATACGCCGCACACTGCATCAAATTGGTCTGCATGGCTGTCATCCCAGAAGAAACCTCTTCTAAAGATGATGCACAAGAAAGCCCGCAAATAGTTAGCTGAAGGCAAGCAGACTGAGGACATGGATTACTGGAACCATGTCCTGTGGTCTGATGAGACCAAGATAAACTTATTTGGTTCAGATGGTGTCAAGCGTGTGTGGTGGCAACCAGGTGAGGAGTACAAAGACAAGTGTGTCTTGCCTACAATCAAGCATGGTGGTGGGAATATCATGGTCTGGGGCTGCATGAGTGCTGCCGACACTGGGAAGCTACAGCTCATTGAGGGAACCATGAATGCCAACATGTACTGTGACATACTGAAGCAGAGCATGATCCCCTCCCTTCAGAGACTGGGCTGCATGGCAATAGTCCAACATGATAACGACCCCAAACACACCTCCAAGACGACCACTGCCTTGTTACAGAAGCTGAGGGTAAAGGTGATGGACTGGCCAAGCATGTCTCCAGACCTAAACCCTATTGAGCATCTGTGGGGCATCCTCAAACAGAAGGTGGAGGAGCGCAAGGTCTCTAATACCCACCAGCTCTGTGATGTTGTCATGGAGGAGTGGAAGAAGACTCCAGTGGCAACCTGTGAAGCTCTGGTGACCTCCATGCCCAAGAGGGTTAAGGCAGTGCTGGAAAATAATGGTGGCCACACAAAATATTGACACTTTGGGCCCAATCTGGACATTTTCACTTAGGGGTGTACTCACTTTTGTTGCCAGCGGTTTAGACGTTAATGGCTGTGTGTTGAGTTATTTTGAGGGGACAGCAAATTTACACTGTTATACAAGCTGTACACTCACTACTTTACATTGTAGCAAAGTGTCATTTCTTCAGTGTTGTCACATGAAAATATATAATAAAATATTTACAAAAATGTGAGGGGTGTACTCACTTTTGTTAGATACTGTAGGGCTGCTGCTAGAAATCATGGGACCCCATACAGCCTACCTGATTTTTTCGCTAATGTAAAGGAAATTTGTAAGTTCTGTATATAATTGTATTCTATTTTGTGTGTATAATGTTTTCCATACATATTGCATTCATTCAAGTCCTGATTAGAATCAGCCTGCCTATGTTACGCCCCTTGTTACCATAAAAGTACAATTGTAATACTAATGTGATACCTACGTAATCGTGTGTATAAAAACTGCGTAAAATAAAGCAGAACAGTTATCTGGAAAGATGCGGAGTGTATCTTTTGTGTCTGTTCCCTACTGCAGTTGTTATTATTAATTTGGAACCACTAATCAATATGAGGATAGGAGTTGCCTACCTATAAGTTATCCAGAACAGCTAAATAGCCATGAACACAATGTTATGCCTCATAGCCATGGCAGAAATTATAGCCCCATCGAACAAGACTCATTCAGGTGAATAGCACTGAGGTTGTGGTGCGCTAGTGCAGGGTTAAAGCAGGCAGTAAGGCGGCAATATGCCTCCTCATTGCCTGCCAAATGCTCTCTGAAAAGAGATCCAAATGCTGACTGTTCTTCAGAGAGCAATGTGCATTTGAACGAGTCTCTCATTTTTCTCAAATTTTTTTTAGAATTTTAAATGTGTTACATTTTTTTAGAAATGTATTTCTTTACTCTTACATATTTAACTTCCCTGTTGGGGGGGGGGGGTGAAATATCAGAGGTCTTAAAAACCCTGATGTCTCACTTTTGAGACAGAGAAAGAGACTAAGGACGGAGATTCCCCAGTCCTTTTCTCTGCAGCCTCAGCGGCACTCGATAGTGAATGTCTGGAAAGTGCTGAGCAGCTTCCTGCTCATTCACAAACTGAAGCATAGTAAACTGTGTTCACTATGCTTCGTTGATAAATGGATACAGGAGTGATCAGTACTGTTCATTCAGGAAAAGAAGGGACTGATAAATAGGATGTATTCACCACCTTCACTGCTCTCCATCCTGAAACAATCCCCCTGTGTGCCCACATCAGCTGCCGGCAGGAGAGGTGGAAAGCCGGAAACGCTTATGGGTGCCAAATCTTATTATCTTTTTAGGCCAATTTGCAAGCTTTTGGTAAAAAAATATTTGGGTAGCTCAGCACTGCCGTAAGGGATATATAGCAACGCAAAAAAAAACAAAAAAACAAAAAAAAATCACGCAGTTCAGAGTCTTGTAAAATGGTTTAAAGTGCAACACTGAAAATACAGAAATCCTTTACAGTGGTTGTAAACCTTATGGTGCACAGAGATGGAACACATCTTCCAGCATAAGTTGTACCTGCTTTTTCTGCAGCCTTCTCTTCATCCATTCAGAGTCCAGAATGTATACAGCTTGTGCGAGCTTTCAGAAAGCATGGGGCGGGGAGCTAAAGTTACACTCTGCAGAGCTCAGTGAGGAGAGCTGATTGGAAGGAAGGGACACATCCCTTTCACACAGCACACAGGGAACAGAGCAGAGACTATCAATCACAGGTTGTGTGCTGGAGATCCCTTCGCTGTCACCTTTTTAGCTTTATTCACGTCTGAGGTTTACAACCACTTTAACCACTTGCTGCCTGCCCACAGTAGTTTTCTACTAGCGGGTGGCATCTCGCTGTGCACATACGTGACCCCTGAGGTGGGCATCAGGGGTCGGGTTGCCACACATCCAGGATTCACCCGGACAGTCAAGGGTTTTGAATTGTGTGCCCGGGTTTCAGACCACCTAAAACCCGGACACAATATTCATAATGGACTGTGGCTCCCCAAGTAACCAAGTACCACAACCGACGAGTGCATAGGTGTGCACACGGGCCCCACCCCCATACAGGAGAGAAGAGAGGGCTTTATCTGCTCCTCCTCCTCCCACCCCTACCCCTCTGCCTGCCCACCCACACAGCAATCCCTGGCATTCTGTGCCTCAGGAAAGGGATGTGTGGGCTGAAAGTTTGAAGCTCGGCAACCGGCAGATACATTGTGGATGAAAGGTGTCTATGCCTGAGCCTCCATCCTTGGATGAGTGAGCTCACCATCCACTGTCTGTGATTAAAGTCTTCCCCCTTCCTCCCATCCCTCTCCTGCCTCCAAGCGAGTGAGTACACTAAGGTAAGAGGTACTCAGATGTAAGGGGTGCCCTGTGGACTCTGATGTAAGGGGGGCTTTTGGAATCCTAATTTAAGGGGGAATACTGAGAACTCTGATGTAAGTGGGAGGTTTGGTGAGCAGAAACTCCCTTACATCGGGGGTTCTCCTTTACACCCGAGTCCACAGTGTTCCCCCTTAAAAAAAAAATGTGCCGCTAAAGTGTTTGGGTTTGGCTTGAAGAAAAGGTGGCAACCCTAATCAGGGACAATATCATGACCGCGGTGTCCGGTGGATCACAGCGCTTGGTACGGCCAAGGGTTTAATATGATTGCTACGATCAAACATAGAGATCACGATTACAATGTAAACAAGTCATGAATGGTTTCTGTTGTGAAGCTGTGATTGGCCCACAGTTATCACATGGCACCTGACACACTGTACCATGTGATTAGCTTTAGCCAATAACATGTCAACAGAAAGCAAGCTGTCATGAATAGAAATGACAGTTAACTATTGCTTATAATAGTGATAATCACTGTTATAAGCAATCACAGTGCAAAAAAAAAAAAAAAAAAATCCCTGTTCACCCCCCGGAATAGTACAGTGTGACTATGGGGACATGGTGACACTGAACTACTTTGACGACAGTATATAAAAAAAGTAAAGAAAGAAAAAAAATGTTGAAAAGAAAAAGAAATGTAAATATATTATAAAACATAATTTACTTTACTTTTTTTTTTTTACTATCACCACCCAGTATTCCTGATGACTTCCACACCAGTCATATGATGAAGCTGTACTGTACTGGTGATAGTATGTAAAACCAACAATTGTCGGGGAAAAAAAAAAAATCTTTATTTTCCCAAACATTTTAAGAAAAAAATCAAAACTTCAAAAAACTCACCATGCCTCTTACTAAATACCTTGGACTGCCTACTTTCCAAAAAAGGGTTATTTTGGGGTAATTGTATTGTCCTGGCATTTTAGGGACCTCAAGAAATGAGCCGTTGGTATATTAGGATTGATACATTTTCAGATATACAGTGAAAAAGTATTCATACCCCTTGAAATGTTCCACATTTTGTCACGTTACAACCAAAAACGTAAATGTATTTTATTGGGATTTTATGTGATAGACCAACACAAAGTGGCACATAATTGTGAAGTGGAAGGAAAATGATAAATGGTTTTCAACATTTTTTTACAAAAAAATATGTGAAAAAAAAATATGTGCGTTTCTATTCAGCCTCCTTTACTCTGATGCCCCTAAAATCTGATGGAACCAGTTGCCTTCAAAAAGGGTGTGGTTTGGATTGGTGAAGGCAGCTCACAGCCTTTGGAGAATAGAGTGGAGTGTGGAGTTCCCCTTTAAAAGCAAAAGCTAGCCTATGGAAATCCAAGGGGGTGGAGGAGGGAGACAAGAGCATTGGAGAATGGAGTGTGGAGTTCCCCTTTAAAAGCAAAAGCTAGCCCAAGGAAATCATATGCATTAGAGGGGGAAGGTAAAAGGCCCTTTTAGGAGAGGCTAGAGGAGCGAGAGTCTTTTTACATATTTTTAACAAGGTGCATGTCACATGTTGGCAATGAAACGAGCTAACATGACCTGTGTGCAAATCTCCTTAAAAAAAAATACATAAAAGCGAACCAGCGTAAAAAAAAAAAATTGTCAAGTTTAGAGGTACGCCCGTTCAGCCCATGCAATTGCATGTACGTTGCTTAACATTTACTAAGATTTTGGCCGCGCAGTAAACGAACTCATGTGAACGAGCACAAGAGCCGCTTGAGCATGCGCACTGCTTACATTGATCACGCAGTTCTAAATGTACTTGCAGGCACAGAAAGCTTTCTCTGCAAAAGTTACTTTCTCATTCTATTTTGGGCATATTTGTTACTTGGGCAGTTGCTACTAAACTTCCTCACATCACCCCATAATATTGGCACCTCCACCTTCTGTTAATATTGAAATGGAGATGCCGTGCGCCATAGTTGCGCACAGATTGCATTCTCCCGTGCGCAGAGATCATTATAGTAAATGGGGGGATTCACGCTCTGTTACCGGTGCACCATAAATATGGAAATGTGCGTTGCGCCCCGCCGTGCGCCTCTACTGATGGCGCACAGCTTTCGTAAATCACCCCCATAGTCTCCAGCTTGTGAGTCACTAGGCACATTTGGGTATGAAGAGTCAGCACTTAAAGAGTCATCCTGGTGCAGTACTACATGTGGTTGCCATGGGCAACAAAATTCTACAGTCAATTAAAGCAGCTTGTCGGTAGCAGCAAGGCAGATGTTATCGGTATTCCTTCCGCAAGCGGTCCATCTCCCATAACAACGGGAGCAGACTCTCGCTTCCGAAGTTCTCATCCTGTGGAAAGGTACGGGCAGTAAAGAGTTAAGTGAGTGCACGGATGGAGTCCGCGCTAGGTGCATGGCGGGGCCCCATTTCACTAATGGTGAGAGGTTGTGGCAAACGCTGGACAAGTGGCTGTGGACATAAGCTTGGTGTGCCCCTCCTAAATGCACAAGTTTGTGTTGGTGTACATGATAACAAGAGAGTTCATGTTCGCCATCTACTGGGTTGTGAATGAGGCTCAAGTAAAAGTACCCCATGTGTATAGCAGTGACCTTGTACAAATTGCCTAGCGTAGCCTAGAAGAATCTAATGTGACCCATACTTGGCACCTAAGGAGTTAATCGGGAACATGGAAGAAGGTCTGCCATTACCCTCCTACCTCTTACATACACATTGACAGGACATCATGGTGCCGTCATTGACAATCTTTTTGCATTCCTGGATGCTGTGATTGACTATTGGTATACTGGACATCCTGAATTAAGCTGAATTACATTAGATTACATTTATACAATGCTGTTTTTTGACAATTCCTTGCCTTATAGCCTTGAAAATAATCAGGAAAAATAGGATTTGGCTACTGTAGATTTTAATGGATTCAGTGCTAAATTTGTGGTTTGACGACTTCACGTTGGGTTCAACGAACCTCCAGAGAACCAAGTCCTAGAAAAAGTTTGTGCAATTAAAATCTCTGTGTCGCACCTCAGTGTTGATGATCTCTCCGCCAGCGAAGAACTAACTAGAGTCAATGCTATATCAAAGTGCCTTTAGCTCCAAAAATAGAGGGAGAAGAAAGGTCAAACCTGTCCGTGTAACTCATTATTCAAACCCATGTCCCAGATTCCCACCTTGGCTCCTCGGTTTGGCCTCAAATCCTGTTAGAAGCTAACTTTCGTCAATTCTGGCTAATATGCCTTCTTTGAGACAAATCAAGTGTCTGAAGTGAAAAGCTCCAACAAGCTGCGCACCAGCTGTCAGAGGGTTTTGATCCTTTAATTAAGCTTAGTGCTCCCTCAGGTAGACCATTCGTTATTGGGGAGGGGATTATTAACATTATGCCTTATTATCCAATCCTTTCCCTTCACCTGCAGAATCCTAAAACTCCGGGCCTTAAGAGCAAAGTCAATTAAAAGCCAAGCTCAGACAGCCGTGATCTCTGACACATTCTGCATACGCCGTTAATTCTCGGCTTACTGTGGGAGTCAGGACATGATGAAATGAAAGATGAAGCTTAATGAAGTATTATGTGCTGGAGCATGGTCAAAGGAAGAATGGAATCATTCTATTAACCCCTATGTTCCAGCTCATGTATGAAATGTCTGACTGAATAACAGTCCGTGTTTCCCTCAAAGCAACCAATTGGTGTCTTCTAATGCTCAAACCTAGGGATGGGCCAAATGACCCCCTGTTTGGTTCGCACCAGAGCTTTCGAACATCGCAAAAGTTCAGAAGCGAATAACGAACCCCATTGAAGTCTATGGGACCCGAACATGAAAAATCAAAAGTGGCCATTTTGAAGGCTTACATACAAGTAATTGGGCATACAATGGTTCATTTTCCCTGCAAGCTTTTTTTATTTTGTAAGCAATGGCTTGGGGAGCCAGTCTGTATGATGAGGTCACAATGTAGTGCATTGGGAACAAGATTAGAGATTTTTTGGATAAATTATGGTGTCTCTACCACAGACTTTGGATTTCTACTTCTGTAATGGGTGTGGAAAAAATGTCCTTTGGGTGTCGGTGGCGCCTTCACACCACAACCCTATAGAGGTACTCTTGATGAAAGCAAGAATTGGCCTTGCTGTCAAAATCTGCAATAATATCCACAAACAGGTGCAGAAATATTGTTCTTTGGGTGTCGGTGGTGCCTTCACACCGTAACCCTATAGAGGTACTATTGATGAAAACAAGAATTGGCCCTGCTGTCAAAAATTGCAATGATATGCACCTGTCAAACAGGTGCGTAAAAATTGTTTTTGGGTGTTAATTGTGCCCATAAAACCTACACCGAAAACATTCTTCCAGATGAAATCAACACCCACAACACTAGGCAGCCTAGAAGAACACTTTATCGGCGACATCGGCATCAGGGGCTTCATAGCTGCTGGTAATCCAGGACTGATTCATTTTGATAAAAGTCAAATGATCCACGGAGTCTGTGGACAGACGTGTTCTATGATCAGTAACAAAATCTCCAGCAGCACTGAATGCCCGTTCATTGCGTAAAAATTGGTTTCGGGTGTTAATTGTGCCCATGAAACCTACACCAAAAACATTTTTCCAGATGAAATCAACACCCACAACACTAGGCAGCCTAGAAGTCCTACAGAGATCCCACATCGCAAAAGCACTTTATCGGCGACATCAGCATCAGGTGCTTCATAGCTGCTGGTAATCCAGGACTGATTCATTTTGATAAAAGTCAAATGGTCCACGGAGTCTGTGGACAGACGCGTTCTATGATCAGTAACGAAATCTCCAGCAGCACTGAATGCCCGTTCATTCCAGCCCACTGACTTATTGGGTAATGAAGAATAGAACACTGGCCAGAACTTGCCCAGTATGCTATTAAGTTGTTGGGCTGCCCTGCATCCAGCATGCTTTTAGAATGGGCATTCAGTGCTGCAGCAGGTTTTGTTACTGATCATAGAACGCGTCTGTCCACAGACTCCGTGGACCGTTTAACTTTTATAAAAATGAATCAGTCCTGGATTACCAGCTATGAAGCCCCTGATGCTGATGTCACTGATTAAGTCTTTTTGGGATATGGAATCTCTGCAGGACTTCGAGGCTGCCTAGTGTTGTGGGTGTTGATTTCATCTGGAAGAATATTTTTGGTGTAGATTTAATTGGCACAATTAACACCCAAAACCAATTTTTACGCACCTGTTTGACAGGTGCATATCATTGCAATTTTTACAGCAGGGCTAATTCTTGCTTTTAGAGTACCTTTATAGGGTTACGGTGGGAAGGCGCCACTGACACCCAAAGACCAATTTTTACGCACCCGTTACTTCTATACAAAGTCAAAGTGACACCAGAATGTATCCAAAAAAATCTCTAATCTTGTTCCCAGTGCACGACATTGTGGCCTCATCATTCACACTGGCTCCCCAGCTGTTGCCGAGCAAAATAAAGGCAGCTTGCAGGGAAAATGTAATTTTTTTTGGCTTTATAAATGCAATTATTGCTTCAGCAGATTCTAGGCATGTTACAGATCTGCCACTTAACAGGTAGAATAAAGGGACCCCTAGGCACTATATTGGAAGGATTTTTTTATTTTTATGCTGTCATTTTAAAAATAGAAAAATCACTTCTCATTTAAAAATTACGTTTTTTACAAACTTTTTTTTTATTGATACATGTCCCCCAGGGCAGGACCCGGACCCCTATAACGATTGTATGCCCAATTACTTGCATATAAGCCTTCAAAATGGGCACTTTTGATTTTTGACATTCCGGTCCCATTGACTTTAATGGGGTTCGTTATTCGGGTCCGAACTTTGGCAGTGTTCGGAAGTTCTGGTGCGAACCAAACAGGGGTCTTTTCGGCCCATACCTAGTGGACTCAAGAACCTACATCTACAGATATATCTATATCTATCTAGATATAGATAGATATAGATATAACTATCTATATATATATATATATTTATAGAAATAGATAGATATATCTATATATATACACACACACTGAAGCAGGAAGCAATATACAATGGCCCAGAAGTGAATTTGTACACAGGAAGTAGGTGTGTGTTTTGAGGCCAAATCATTTAGACATACACACATGACCCACACAAACACCACCCCATGTAAAAATAAATTAAAAATGATCTTAATTTGCAAATAAAGATCATCTCTTCCTCAGAGAATAGTGGAGCATGGCGGTGGGAAGAAATTGGCAGCAGTACAAGCGACTTCCTGTAGGGGTGTGATGTCATTCCTGTGCTGCCCACCACTTCCGGGAACCAGATATGTGCCACGGGTACATACCTCCGCGCACACAGCGGTTGCGCATCTAGATGCATTTGGCGCATCTAGCTGCAGGAAACCAATTTTTATGGAAATTAATAGTAAAGCAGATGCAGATTTCCAGGACTGGACTAACAAATGTTTCTAGTGAAAGGTAACTGGTGTTTCTATTAAACAAGGTCTAAGTGGGCCATTGACATGCATCACAGCTGAACTTAGGAATGTGTCTTTGCAAAGTTAAACTAAATGAAATCCTTTCTTATTTTTGCTTGGGGATAGAGTGCAGAGGGATTAGAAGTCTTGTCTTGTTTTTGGGTATGTCTGCACCCCTGATAGGGTGAAGACACCTCCCAAATTTTACCAGTATCTCCTTCAAATGTATTCACTTCCTGTCACATAGCCAAACAGGAAGTGAGGGTAAAACCCTACCAATGTCTTTCCTTGGGGACAAACAGCTTCCCCATTAGGTAAATTGCACTCTAGCATTTTGCTGTGTACAACCCAAATGATTAAGTATCTTGGACTTTGAGGTTTATTTACTAAAGGCAAATCCACTTGGCACTTCTAGTGCACTTGTAAGTGCAGTTGCTGGGGATCCAAGGGGGACATGCAAGGAAAATAAAAAAACAGCATTTTTGCTTCTACTGTACATTTATGGATGATAAAATCACCAGTGCTTTCCCTCAGATTTACAGAGTGGATTTGCCTTTAATAAACCTCAAAATACCAAATAATTTGGGGTGTACACAACAAAGTGCTAATGTGCAATTTGCCTAATGTAGACACTAGTTAGATTGACTTGTGTGTCCCCAAGGAAAGACATTGTTAGGATTTTACCCTCATTTCCTGTTTGGCTATGTGACAGGAAGTGAAGCCAAATTTCAGAAAAGGGACACAAAGCCCAACCTAAAAAAGACAAGCAGGGGTTCTAACACTCATTTAGTTTCCCTCAAATGCCCCCAATTAGAATAGGATTGTCTTGAGCTAGATTTTAGCTCAGTGCTCTAAATCAGTGGTTCTCAGTCCTGTTCTCAAGTACCCCCAACAGGCCATGATTGCAGGTTTTCCTTCATCTTGCACAGGTGCTTTAAATTAGAGTCAATGGCTTGGTATTTTGGACAGCTATTTAGCTAACATAAATTCCCAAAACATGTCCTGTTGGGGGTACTTGAGGACTGGGGCTGAGAACCACTGCGCTGAAATGGAAAATTAAATACTTACCTCTCTGTAATTTTCCTTTCCTGGTGCCTATCCAGGCAACAATCCATGCATATGCTACCATAAAGGCACCAGGAATGTAGCTTTAAGACAAATTGCACTTTTTTTTGTTTTGCCATACCAATCAGCCTAGTTATGCTGCAGCTGGGAAATCTGTTGCATGCAAATTGTTTACGGGGGAGTGTAAAATGCATTACTTGGATTGAGCATGCATCTGCAAAACAAATTATTAACAAAACACATAGAACGTAAAAATTTGCTACAAATCATATTGGTCAACAAAACAGGACTTGGAAAAGAGCAAGGTTAGCAAAAAACACTTGTATGGTAATTTGAGACACTAACAGAATATGGTTTGGAGGTCTGACCATTTTGCAGAGGAAATTAACAGCAGATAAAAAAGGACTGCGCCCACAAACGGACAGTCTCTTAAGGATTTAAACATTTAGTAGTCACAACAGCTTGAGGAAGATTTTGCAAAATAATGCAGCACAGACAATTAAATCAAAGTGAAACTAACAACCTACAAACAACACAGATTGACAACATCAAAAATATTTCAGTGAAAAATACCCCCCCCCCCAAAAAAAAAGTAAAGAATACTTGTCCTAAAACACATCTGTTTTGCAAAGACATAACAAACAAAATACAAAGAGAAAATACATGTGTTACAAACTCTAAAAGGACACCCAAATGTACACACACTTCACCTAATGTAGAGACAGAACTTCAAAGATGGTACACCTGTTAAACTTAAACTATTACCGTATATACTCGAGTATAAGTCGTTCCGAGTATAAGTCGAGGCCCCTAATTTACCACAAAAAACTGGGAAAAATGTATTGACCCGAGTATAAGACGGTGAGAAATGCAGAGGGTCTACAATGCCCATCTGCAGCTGCATGCCTCCCTGTGTCCTGTGCAGCCTACCTGTACCCTGTGCATGTGTCCTGTCCATGTGTGTCCTGTACATATGTGTCCTGTGTTCCTGTGTCCCTGTGTGCATGTGTCCTGCCCATGTGTGTCCTGTACATGTGTGTCCTGTGTCCCTGTGTGCATGTGTCCTGTGTGCATGTGCAGCCTACCTGTGTCCTGTGCAGCCTCCCTGTGGCGATCTCCATCTTCAAGCGGCGGCCGGCGTGTGATGATAGTGTTCGGCGGCCATTCCACAGTTCAAAAGCCGCGCCTCCTCCTCGTCTGTGATAGGCTGACCGCTGACTGCCTATCACGGACATTCTCTCATTCTCATACCACGGACGAGGATGAGAGAATGTCCGTGATAGGCTGTACACTGACAGCTGTTCAGCCTATCACAGATGAGCAGGAGGCGCGGCTTTTGAAAGCTGGAATAGCCGCCGAAGACTATCATCACACGCCGGCCGCCGTCTGCCTGCATGACACGCTGATCATGCAGACAGACGGCGGTGACTCGAGTATAAGTCGAAGGGACACTTTCAGCCCCAAAAAAAAGGGCTGAAAAATTCGACTTATACTCGAGTATATACGGTAACCCAAAAAACACACTCTCTGAGCATGCCCAGAAAAATCCAACTGCTGTTCACACACAAAAAGCACCAAAAAAAACCCAAAGTCCCCGAGCATGCCCAGACCAACACAAATGCATTTCACACACCAAAAGCCACAGCAAAAAAACAAAGTCCCTGAGCATGCCCAGAACAACCCAAATGCAGCTAGCACAAAATCAGCTACCCCACTCTCCAAAATTAAGCATATCATCCAGCATGCTACAACATTACAGATGGGGCAAACACCCCCCGGTCCAGGGGGGCAAACAAAGAGCCTAACATGGGCATAAGGTATACAACAAATACCAGTGTAGTCCATGGGAACTGACTTGTTAATTTTTGCGAGTCCCCACTTGGCTGGCTTAAATTCTAGTTATTGGCCTTAAAATGGGTATGGGGCCCACGTCCCACCCTGAGGGACATATATACACATACATACAGACAGCCCTCAGCTCCACCCTGAGTACCACGCACATACACACCCATAGAATGCAAATACATACAGATAGCCCTTAGCTCTGCCCTGAGTTCCACTCACATACACACCCATTGCATAGAATACAAATACATACAGACAGCCCTCAGCTCTGCCTTAAGTACCACGCACATACACACCCATACATAGAATGCAAATACATACAGACAGCCCTAAGCTCTACCCTGAGTACCACGCACATACATGCCCATACATAGGATGCAAATACATACAGACAGCCCTGAGCTCTACCCTTAATACTACGCAAATACACACCCATGCTTACAAATGCAAATGCATTCAAATATAGACCAAAAAAAAACAACCTCCTGCACTCAAGAGGAATATACTCGCAAAGAGGGATCACCAATCTTCAGCTGTTCCAATATCAGCAAAACTTTGGCACCATCCACAGGCAGCTCAACTCTTCAGTAAGGCACAAAAGTTGAATCCAATGCAGTTTTACTTTTGCAGGAGAGAGGTTGTCATTCCAGTGTAAGAAGACAACGACATTCCCAAGCCTTTTTTTTCTATGAATAAATAACATTGATTGAGGGAACATTAAAAGGGGGGGTTGGACTTAACTAATGAGCACTAAAAAGGGAAGAGTACAGAGGAAGATACCAACATCAAATTAGTAAACAAGTTGCAGTGGCCTAAAACTGCCACTAGATGGCAGCATATTGCAGAAAAAAATAACTTAATGCAACTCGGTACAACACAAAAGAGTAAGGATGTAAGCAGGAAGTGGCATGTATGGAGGTTGCATGCGAACGACAACACTGAGATACAACAAAAATGTAAAAAGAAAAAAAAAAAAACAAGTATTTATTGTAAAAAAAAAAAAAGGCAAAGAAAAGGACAGTTGTTGATTGTACACAGTGTTTTGGCACCATAACTAAATGGCATTCAGTTTAGGTTTACATCTACTTTCAATGATTCTTCTCTGTCCTAAAAATATCACCGTCGATTAACACATTAGTGTTTGAACAGAAGGTTTTGGCTTCTTGCAGTCTCAGGATGTCCTTCTGGCTCAGGATGAGCTGGCTCTGAACAATGCATCGCGCCTTTCCGAATGCTGCGAGATGACTAATGTCACCATATAGGAAGCATGATGCCAGTGTGATGTAGCCGAGGGTTCTGGACTCGGTCCAGGCTCTGCCTTGCTATATGACAAGGTATTTTGTAAGGTATCTCACTTCTGTTAGGCTACAACACATCTGTCATGTTTTCTCCCCTCACCAATTACACAGCAATTGGAAATGACACAACGTGGCTCGGTGATTGCAGTCTGCGCCGAGAAACTTGGCTATTCCTGCCACTGGATTCCGTATGTTCCAACACTAGGAGGATCAAAAGGACTACGATGTCACTGGGACTCGACTCATGCGGTGTATACGTACTACTTACCTAACTGTATTTATAGCAAATAACCCTTCACTGCATGAACCATTTTTGCGTTTTCTTTTTGCGCACATTCAAAAAATATTTTTAGGCCTGAAGATTAGTTAAAACCTCCAAAAGTTATATAATTTCTGAAACCATGGAGAATAAAATGGTGGTTGTTTCCATTTTCGATGTCACACATTATTAGCATAATAATTTATCAATGAAAAGTTTCAGTAAAAAAATTCAATAAAGTTTTTTTTTTTACCCCTTAGCGACAACCGTACGCACATATACGGCCTTGGCTTGAAGGGGTTATACCGGGGTAATGCCTGCAGCTGCAGGCATCAACCCGGTGCCATTTTTTAGAGCTAACGGTCGGCTTTTTAGTGATGACAATCGATGCGGCTAAAAGCCGCCGCTCTTCCCGGGCCTCCCGTCCCACCAGTAGACCCGATCCACGATCCGGCACTTCCACCAGCTAAGCTGAGACTGGAAGGAAGCCAGAAATGGGTTCAATCTAGTCTCCTATGTAAAAACATGGAAGCGGCGTCACAACTTCACTTCTGGGTTACTCAGGTGCCAATGGGGCAGATTTAAAAAAAAAAAAAACAGTATTCAGAATCGCCGTTTTTGGCAATCTGAATACTTTTAAGTGCAAAGGAGGGATTTGGGGTCTTTTGGACCCCCGATCCCTCCATGAAGAATACCTGTCACCACCTATTACTGTCACAAGGGATGTTTACATCCCTTGTGACAGCAATAAAAGTTAAAATCAGAATATAGGGGATGGCGCTGTGTAAAACAAAGAGTGTGAAAGTGTGTGTTTTTAAAGTGACAAGTGCTTTGGCGCATGATACAATCCTACTTGAATAGAAAAATTAAATAATAAAATATAAAAATAAATAATATGGTAAATTATATAAAAAATAAAAATGTGAATAGACCAAATAACTAATATATATTGTAAAGTGATAAATCCTTATTAAAATTCAAGTGACTATATTCCTAATACATTAATATATATATTGAGCAACCACAATCCTTATTTTTCTAAATATTAAGACATGTGTTAATCAACTGCAAAGTGACAGGTGTTAAAGCTGAGAAGGTTTAGTAGTGCACCCCACACACTACAATTATGTGAAAAACCGTTGAAAATTAAAACCAGTCCATAAAACAAGTGTATCAAAAAATGTTTATCAGAGATATATCAAAAATATATATATATATATATATATATATATATATATATATATATATATATATATATATATATAAATATAAAAATGTGTATCAAAAAATTATGTGCAAATATATGTAGTCCCAAATAGTTCATCTAGTGATACAATATACAGTGCAATAGCGCATTTCCCAAAAAAAGAATCTTCTTTATCAATGGAGATCCATGCAATACTTTTAGCAATTTCCCCCCAATCTGATTGCACTCACCGGAGCTCCCTGCCCCTGCAGGGGTATGAGCGTGTGATGTCTGCCTTTAATCGCTCCGATCCCACCGGTGCCAGTATCCTTCCACTTAGCCCAGTTCAGGTGAACCACTCGTTGAGGAGGAGAGGCACCAGGAAAGAAATAAGAGAGTGGATGCCTGGTTGGGATATGTGCTGCAGCAAGGGGCAGTGAGTCCCCCTCTCCTCCTCAACGAGTGGTTCACCTGAACTGGGCTAAGTGGAAGGATACTGGCACCGGTGGGATCGGAGCGATTAAAGGCAGACATCACACGCTCATACCCCTGCAGGGGTAGGGAGCTCCGGTGAGTGCAATCAGATTGGGGGGAAATTGCTAAAAGTATTGCATGGATCTCCATTGATAAAGAAGAACCTTTTTTTGGGAAATGCGCTATTGCACTGTATATTGTATCACTAGATGAACTATTTGGGACTACATATATTTCCACATAATTTTTTGATACACATTTTTAGATTTTTATATATATATATATTTTTTTTTATATATCTCTGATACACATTTTTTGATACACTTGTTTTATGGACTGGTTTTAATTTTCAACGGTTTTTCACATAATTGTAGTGTGTGGGGTGCACTACTAAACCTTCTCAGCTTTAACACCTGTCACTTTGCAGTTGATTAACACATGTCTTAATATTTAGAAAAATAAGGATTGTGGTTGCTCAATATATATATTAATGTATTAGGAATATAGTCACTTGAATTTTAATAAGGATTTATCACTTTACAATATATATTAGTTTTTGGTCTATTCACATTTTTATTTTTTATATAATTTACCATATTAGTTATTTTTATATTTTATTATTTAATTTTTCTATTTAAGTAGGATTGTATCACGCGCCAAAGCACTTGTCACTTTAAAAACACACACTTTCACACTCTTTGTTTTACACAGCGCCATCCCCTATATTCTGATTTTAACCTCTTTGGGGTAACACTGAGGTGTTCCCTACCTACATAGGGGGGCAGCAGTGTTTAAAAGTCTGAAGCGCGGACCCATTGATAGATTTATTACAGCAATAAAAGTGATCAGAATTTTTTTTTTTAAAGAGACAATGGTAAAATAAATAAATAAATGAGAAAAAAAAAATTAAAGCGCCCCTGTCCCTGCGTGCTCGCGTAGGAAAGGAAACGCGCGTAAGTCGCGTCCGCATAAGTGTTTAAATTACCCATGTGAGGTATCGCCGCGATCATCAGAGTGATCGCAATAATTTTAGCAAAAGATCTTCTCTATAACTCTAACCTGGTAACCATAAAAAACATTTAAAATGTCGCCTATGGAGATTTTTAGGTACCATAGTTTGTCGCCATTCCACAGTTTCAAAGCATGACATGTTAGGTATCTTTTTACTCGACGTAACATCCTCTTTCACAGTATACATATACATATATATTTATACAGTATATTTTTTTTAATTCATGAAAATGTATTTTTTCCCAAAAAAGCTGAGTTTGAAAGACCGCTGCGGAAACACCGTGTGACATAAAATATTGCAACAATCGCCATTATATTCTCTAGGGTCTCTGCTAAAATATATATATATATATAATGTTTGGGGATTCTAAGTAATTTTCAAGTAAAAAATACGGACTTTAACTTGTAAGCAACAAATGTCAGAAACACTCTTAGGCTTGAAAGGGTTAAATAAAATATAACAGATATGGTTGCTAGACATCTGCAGAATGGAAACATTTGTTTTGTTTCAGATAGATTTGTTATGTTACTAACTTCATTTCCTTGAATCGTTTCAAATTCACTTTGTTTCATTTTGTTTAGTAATTTCCCAATGAATTCCAAACTTTCAAAACAATTAGAATTTGGATTGCTGGTTGTTAAGGAGCTGGCCGGGAAGCTCTGCCACCCCCCCCCCCCCCCACCTCAAAGCACCTCGTCCCTATGTATATGAAGGCAAGGGCCTCTTCCTCATAACCCTGGCCAGTGGTTGTGGGGGTCTGCAGGCTGGGGAGGCTTATTGGAATCTGGAAGCCCCCTTTAACAAGGAGGCCAGATCCCTCCCCCCCCTATGTGAATGAGTATGACCTAACCATTCACCAAAAAAGTGTAAAAAGGGAGTAAAGACACAACACAAGTTTTTGTTCCGTGTGACATCACCGACTGGGGCAATTTGAATCTTCCCAAAAATTTGGAGTTAGAAAATGAATATACGAAACGAGATTGAACAAATTTCGACAAAATCCCTTTCTGTTTCATTTGGAGATTCGGAATAACCAAAAGTTTGTCCAAATTTATATTTGGACCGAAACGAATTGCACGTCTAGAGGTTGCCCCGAGTAAATAAATATCCAACATGTCAAGTCTTATGTCCCGTACACACGGTCGGATTTTCTGACAGAAAATGTTCGATGGGAGCTTGTTGCCGGAAATTCCGACCGTGTGTCGGCTCCATCGGACATTTTCCATCGGAATTTCCGTCACACAAAATTTGAGATCTGGATCTAAGATTTTCCGACAACAAAATCCGTTGTTGGAAATTCCAATTGTGTGTACACAATTCCGATGCACAAAGTTCCACGCATGCTCGGAATCAAGCAAAAGAGCCGCACTGGCTATTGAACTTCATTTTTCTCGGCTCGTCATACGCGTTGTACGTCACCACTTTCTTGCCGTTCGGAATTTCCGACAACATTTGTGCGACCGTGTGTATGCAAGACAAGTTTGAGCCAACATCCATCTGGAAAAATACATGGATTTTGTTGTTGGAATGTCCGATCGTGTGTACGGGGCATTAGAAATGTGTTCCCCCGTGAAGCGATGACAAACTTCAATATCCCAAACTTTCCATAGGTGATGCTTCAAAATCCCCTGCAGGTCACCAGCTTAGAGCAAGGGTGTCAAACTCAATTTAATTGCAGGCCGCATCAGCAATATGGTTGCCTTCAAAGGGCTGGTTGTATCTACAGTATAAGACTAGATATCCAGAGCACCTCATACCCCTTATATCAGATATCGAGAGCCCCCCCCCCCCACCATCAAAAGTCAAGAGTTCCCCACATTTCCTTACATCAGAGTGCACCCACCTTACCTTGTTCTGCTGCCAGGAAGAAGCTGGGGGAAGAGTTGGGAAGCAGAAAGTTTAGGGTCTGGAGGAGGACCAGAGGAGTGCTGGAGTCAGCTGAATGCTGAGACCATGGGAGGTGAAGACAATGAGGTACTGAAGCTGCACAGAGAGGAGCAGGATCTTTAGGAGGGTTTTTGTCCTCCTTTCTGCTGCTGGCTGCAGAGATGGTGGGGGGGGGGGCAGAGACGAGCCTCTCCGTGGTTGCATTGTGGAGCAAAGATCTTGTGGAGAAGTTCTGTCCTCCTCTCTGCTGCCGACTGCTGAGACGAGGTGGAGGCAGAAATGAGGGGGTTGCCACAACTACAGAAGGGGTGCAAGGGCCACATGAATTGGCCTGGAGGGCATTAAGAAAAAGGTTAAACCTACAGAAAGCTAGTACAAAGCTTGTAGAGACCTGGTACATATGGAATCTTGTATATGGACAGTTTGTTCTATTATTCTAGCCTGCATGTGAGGCTCTAGGCTCATGTCTTTTGACATGTTTTATAGACCAGTCTTACTTGCAAAGCTGCTTGGCTTGATCACAGTGGTGCCAAGTGCAGTCATTTTACACTGAAGCTGGTGTTGGGATCTTCTGTCCAACTGAATACCATATGGACTTTTATGTTTATTGTGATATAATTTGCTATTGGAGTTTATATGGATGTTTTATATAAACATGTATATGTAGCACTGCATGTATAATTTTAAAAAATTTTTTAAATTCAGATTCAAATGAATGTTTGCTGGCTGCTGTATATTATCTTAGATGAATTCATATTAGTTTTTTCCCACAGTTAGTGTACCCCCAGCCAGCATCAGCTAGTGTCAGATTGCCTGCCATACCATCACAGTCCCACTATAAGTCGCTGAGTAGGCCCCCAAAAAGCCCTGGGTCTCGGGCATTCATAATTGTATTATTAGCCCCGAGCTCGAGCAGGCACTCAGCGGCAGCCAGTGGGACCGATCCAACTCCGAGCGTGGCTGAGTGACATAAAAAGTCCTGCCTCCTGAAGCCTGCAGCACCTATGATGGACGTCACACTGGTCCAATTCCGGGACCGCGGGACGTGTGATGTCCAAGGCAGGAAATTACAATGCGGCGGTGCCGAGCACTATGAGATCCCCACTTGGCTCTCGCTCTGCGTAAAAGGTGCTGGCGGCTCTCCTGTCCTGGCTCTGGCTGCCTGCTGTCTCTGACTGGCCATGAATAGGATGGACGTGCTGCACACTACAGGTAAGGCTGAGCTGCAGGAGGAGGTAAGCTGAAGTCTGACGAAGTCAGGTAGGTGAGTGTAATGGTCAGTGTGTGTCAGGTAGGTCAGTGTGTGTCAGGTAGATCAGTTTAATGGTCAGGTAAGTCAGTGTGTGTCAGGAAGGTCAGTGTAATGGTCAGGTAGGTCAGTGTATGTCAGGTAGGTTAGTGTGTGTCAGGAAGGTCAGTGTGTGTCAGGTAGGTCAGTGTGGGTAAGGTAGGTCAGTGTAATAGGTAGGTCAGTGTGGGTCAGGTAGGTCAGTGTGGGTCAGGTAGGTCAGTGTGTGTCAGGTAGGTCAGTGTAATGGTCAGGTAGGTCAGTGTGGGTCAGGTAGGTCAGTGTAATGGTCAGGTAGGTCAGTGTGGGTCAGGTAGTTCAGTGTAATGGTCAGGTAGGTCATTGTGTGTCAGGTAGGTCAGTGTAATGGTCAAGTAGATGAGTGTGTGTCAGGTAGGTCAGTGTGTGTCAGGTAGGTCAGTGTGTGTCAGGTTGGTCAGTGTGGGTCAGGTAGGTCAGTGTAATGGTCAGGTAGGTCAGTGTAATCATCAGGTAGGTTAGTGTGTGTCAGGAAGGTCAGTGTAATGGTCAGGTAAGTCAGTGTGTGTCAGGAAGGTCAGTGTGCAATGGTCAGGTAGGTCAGTGTAATGGCCAGGTAGGTCAGTGTGTGTCAGGACGGCCAGTGTAATGGTCAGGTTGCTCAGTGTGTGTCAGGTAGGCCATTGTGTGTCAGGAAGGTCAGTGTAATGGTCAGGTAGGTCAGTGTGTGTCAGGAAGGTCAGTGTAATGGTCAGTTAGGTCAGTGTAATGGTCAGGTAGGTCAGTGTGTGTGTCAGGTAGGTCAGTGTAATGGTCAGGTAGGTCAGTGTGTGTCAGGAAGGTCAGTGTAATGGTCAGTTAGGTCAGTGTAATGGTCAGGTAGGTCAGTGTGTGTGTCAGGTAGGTCAGTGTAATGGTCAGGTAGGTCAGTGTGTGTCAGGAAGGTCAGTGTAATGGTCAGGTAGGTCAGTGTGTGTCAGGAAGGTCAATGTAATGGTCTGGTAGGTCAGTGTAATGGTCAGGTAGGTCAGTGTGTGTCAGGAATGTCAGTGTAATGGTCAGGTTGGTCAGTGTGTGTTAGGTAGGTCAGTGTGTGTCAGGTTGGTCAGTGTGTGTCAGATATGCCAGTGTAATGGTCAAGTAGGTTAGTGTAATGGTCAGGTAGGTCATTGTGCGTCAGGAAGGTCAGTGTAATGGTCAGGTAGGTCAGTGTGTGTTGGGAAGGTCAATGTAATGGTCAAGTATGTCAGTGTGTGCCTGGAAGGTCAATGCAATGGTCAGGTAGGTCAGTGTAATGGTCAGGTAGGTCAGTGTAATGGTCAGTTAGGTCAGTGTAATGGTCAGGTAGGTCAGTGTGTGTGTCAGGTAGGTCAGTGTAATGGTCAGGTAGGTCAGTGTGTGTTAGGAAGGTCATTGTGGGTCAAGTAGGTCAGTGTGGGTCAGGAAGGTCAGTGTAATGGTCAGGTAGGTCAGTGTGGGTCAAGTAGGTCAGTGTGGGTCAGGAAGGTCAGTGTAATGGTCAGGTAGGTCAGTGTGGGTCAGGAAGGTCAGTGTAAGGGTCAGGTAGGTCAGTGTGGGTCAGGAAGGTCAGTGTAATGGTCAGGTAGGTCAGTGTGGGTCAGGAAGGTCAGTGTAATGGTCAGGTAGGTCAGTGTAATGGTCAGGTAGGTCAGTGTGTGTCAGGAAGGTCAGTGTAATGGTCAGGTAGGTCAGTGTGGGTCAGGTAGGTCAGTGTGGGTCTGGTGTCGGGCTCGGACTTCTGGCCCATGGCTTTGGTCTTTTTCCCACCTAGCAATGCCCCGGATTGAGCACAATGGACAGGTTCTTTATTTTTTTTTATCACAAACAGGCAAATTGGTGAGTCTGGATTTTTATTTTATATCAAGGGAAGCTAGTGAAGACACGGTCACTACTTTCTTCTTACAGCCTCCCGGATTAATCATTTTAACAAAACAAAAAAAAAAATAAACAAAATAAAACATGCAAAACCAAGCTATTTATCACAGTTCAAGGAATGAATAGACAGTTCAAAATTTCTGATGGTAAGTATGCATTCAGTAAAAGGGTAAGAAAAAAAAAAGGATTACCTATTTAAATAAAAAATTGGGGGCCTTTAAAAGCGTCCAAAGTCAGTTAAGTGATCATAAAAATGTCGGCGATTTTGAATGAATGCTTCACTCTCAGGGCAATGTAATTGATGGAAAGAGCCAACTGCGACTCTTCGTCTTCTGCGTGAAACGTCCCACGGTGTACGAGCAGTTGTTTGCCGTAGCTGAGGAGATTGCAGATTTCATTCACCAGGACGTTCGGCAAAGGTTAACATGTTTTTCCAGCTCTCTCATTAGCAAGTCCTCTACGGTTTTATGCCGCAAAGTTACATTTTCTTTTATAGGAAGGGTGTTGTCATAACAATATTTTAATATCTCCTGCAGCAATGATCTTGATGGCATGAGAAGAACATATGGGAGACATGCATACAAAAAAATGTCATTTGGTTTGTAGATTTATGCAGGTGAACATCTTTATTGCACGGAGCATTTATTTAGCTTGTTGTTTAGAACAACTTAAAAAAATTGCGTAGTCCTTAACCACTTCCTTACTGGGCAGTTAAACCCCCCCTCCTGCCAAGACCAATTTTCAGCTTTCAGTGCTGACGCACTTTGAATGACAATTGTGCGGTCATACAACACTGTACCCAAATGAAATTTTTATCATTTTTTTCCACAAATAGAGCTTTCTTTTGGTGGTATTTAATCACAGCTGGGGTTTTTATTTTTTGCTAAACAAACAAAAAAAATGGAAAGTTTTGGAGAAAAAAAAATCATGTTTCATAGCTTGTTATAAAATTTTTCAAACAGGTCATTTTTCTCCTTCATTGATATTTGCTGATGAGGCGGCACTGGTGGGCACTGAAAGGCTGCACTGATGGGCACAGATAAGGCGGCACTGATGGCCACTGATAACATGGCACTGATGGGCCCTGATGGGTGGCACTGATGGGTGGCACTGATGGGTGGCCCTGATGGGTACTGATGGGCACTGATAGGTGTTACTGATAGGTACCACTGATAGATGGCACTGATGGCCACTGATAGGTGGCACTGATAGGTGGGACTGATGGGCACAGGTAGGTTACACTGATGGGCATTGGTAGGTGACACTGATGGGCACTGGTAGGTGACACTGATGGACAGCACTGTTGATGAGGCACTGATAGGTGGCACTGTGGGCACTGATGGGTGGCACTGGTAGGTGGCGCTGGTGGGCACTGGTAGGCGGCACTGTTGTGCACTGGTAGGTGGCACTGGCAGGTGGCACAGGGGGTACAGATGAGCTGGCAGCAGGTATCCTTGATCGGGACTGATGTCCCTCTCACAGCCGCCGGTGATCGGCTTTTTTTTTTTTTCTCCTCACGCTACCGTTACCGGCTCTGTTTACATCACATGATCAGCTATCATTGGCTGACAGCTGATCACATGGGATCGACCCCTTACTCCGATCTGTGATCAGCGGAGTCTCATAGACTCGCTGATCACAGAGCAAGCCGTGCGTGTCCTGCAGGGGGCACGCAGGCCGCTCGAGCACAGGAAGACCTCTATTGATGGCCTCCCGGCAAAGTAGGTCCACGCTGTAGCTGTCATTCGGCTATAGCACGGATCTGAAGAAGTTAAAGGGAGACTGTAGTGTGTTTTCTGTGAGTACATATTGTGTGATATTACAGTAACATTTACCGGATTGTATTTCTTGATAAAAGTTTATTTTTCCTTCCTTGCTGTTCCCTATTTTTATTATTATATATTATTGACACATATATAAGTGCGCCCTCTAGAGAGTGTAAAATATGGTGCAGCTGTGCATGGTAGCCGGTCAGCTTCTAACTTTAGCTTGTTCAATTAAGCTTTGACAATAAAATCTGGAAGCTGATTGGTTTCTATGCAGAGCTGCACCGAATTTTGCATCCTCCTGTCTTAGGGCTAGTTTACACTTGCTTCAAAACAAGCCTTTGGACAAGCTTTGTTAACCACTTGTTTACACACACAGATCCATGGTCCTGCTATGTAACGAGGGATCGTCAGTGCCTGGTGGTCATCTCGATTGCCGGGTACGTACATCGGCTCCTCAGTGATGTGGCGGGCGCCCCCAATACCGCCGGGAAGCTGAGGACGTCATATGACGCCTACCCAGGATGGGAGATCCCATCTGCGGACGTCATATGTCTTTTGGCGGGTAGGGAAGTGGTTAAAGCTCTCTGAATGCCAGTCAAAGCTCCTGTCACTAAATAAAATGGCTAGCTTGCAGTCCTGTTTACACCTACTTTTGTTTGGTGCTTCGATGAGGCTTCAATGAGGCTTTGGTGGGGACTTTGGTGGAGCTTCGATGAGGCTTCGGTGGGGCTTCAGTGGGGCTTTGCCATAGATTTCAATGGAGCTTTGAAGATGCTTTAAAGCACCACTGAAGCTACATGGGGTCTAATTTTTGAAGTGAAGCCGAATCAAAGCAAAGCAAAAGCAAGGTGTAAACAGTAATGTAAGCTAACCATTTTATTTAGTGACAGGAGCTTTGACTGGCGTTCAGAGAACTTTAACAAAGCATGTCCGAAGCCTTGTTGAAACCTTGTTGAAGCCGAAGCAAGTGTAAATTAGCCCTTAATAAAATGGTTAGCTTACAGTCCTGTTTACACCTGCAAGAGAAAAACTCACCCAAGCTCTAGCGCTATATAGTATAGTTGGTGTGTAGAGTAGTCGGTGCTCTGACTAATTAAGCTTACAAAAGATTCATAGAAAGTACAGGCCGGCAACTCAACAGCTTCTCCATAGAAAATATTTATTTGAGCATTACAGATATAACATCATCCAAAAATTCTGATGCGTTTCGGCCTTAGGCCTTCATCAAAAGCAACTTTTGCTTTTGATGAAGGCCTAAGGCCGAAACGCGTCAGTATTTTTGGATGATGTTATTGCTGTAATGTTCAAATAAATATTTTCTATGGAGAAGCTGTCGAGTTGCCGGCCTGTACTTTCTATGGATCTATTTACAACTGCGTTTGCTTGGTGCTTCGATGAGGCTTTGATGAGGCTTCAGTAGGGCTTTGGTGGAGCTTGGATGGGGCTTCGGTGGGGCTTTGATGGGGATTCGGTGGGGCTTCGGAGAGGCTTCGGTGGGGTTTCAGTGGGGCTTCAAGCAAGCTTTTGCCATAGACTTCTACAGAGACTTTATAGACGCTTTGAAGCACCACAGAAGCTACATGGGGTATAATTTTTGAAGCGAAGCCGAAGCAAAGCAAAAGCAAGGTGTAAACAGGACTGTAAGCTAACCATTTTATTTAGTGACAGGGGCTTTGACTGGTGTTCAAAGAGCTTTTACAAAGCGTGTCCAAAGCCTTGTTGAAGCCTTGTTGAAGCTGAAGCAAGTGTATATGAGCCTTCATGCAGGGCAAGCTTGCTTCTCTGCAGCCGTTGCTGAGATCAGATCTGCCAACACCTCCCACACTCATGTGACAGTGCCCATCTCTAGGCCCTGGCATCATCACAAGGGTTCCAGTCATATGCCCTTCTGTAACTGGTGAGCAGTGTCACCAGCTGTTGAGGAGAGAGTAGCACAGGTACAATAGGTGGGCTCCATTCACAAAAGCAGATCACATGTGGTATGTGGGTGTTTTCCCAAATACAGCATGCGATCCTGAAAATGTCAATTCACTATTGCTTTCTGCGGAACTTAACGCATAATGCAAAAAGACACAGTAAATACCGTATAAAACAGGAGTTAAGTCAATTCACAAAAGGAAATAAATAACTTCATGTCCCAAATAAAAGCCCCTTGTCTATTTAGCAGAAGGAGGCGGTGGAGCTGTCATTCGGCAGGAGCCTTCGGAGGGTGCGGATCTCTTTTTTTTTTCTGGGTCAGCGGCCAGGGGTTCATCGTGATTTATATTGGATCTACACCGGGGCACATGGAATAGTGAGTTTGGGGTGGAGGAACTTAACTGCCCTGCACAGAGTCCTGACCTCTACCCGATAGAACACCTTTTGATAGAATTAGAGCGGAGACTGCGAGCCAGGCCTTCTTGTCCAACATCAGTGTCTGACCTCACAAAAGCGCTTCTGGAAGAATGGTCAAACATTCCCATAGACACACTCCTAAACCTTGTGGACAGCCTTCCCAGAAGAGTTGAAGCTGTTATAGCTGCAAAGGGTGGGCCAACTCAATATTGGACCCTGCGGACTAAGACATGGATGCCATTAAAGGTCATGTAAATGCAGGTGTCCCAATACTTTTGGGGATATAGTGTATATGTACCATAGTTTGTAGACTCTATAACTTTTACATAGACTAAATATTATACACTGATTTGGGTTATTTTTACCAAAGAAATGTATTCTTGTATGTGTTCTTTCCTCTGAAGATCCTTGAAAACGAACAAGTTATTTTTTTTTTCAAACATCTGTTATTGAGACATGCCATTAAAGTCCAATTTGGTGTTGCCCAGGTTGAAGCATCTCTACCCCCCTCCATTGGAACATCTCATGTATGACTTAACCCCCGTAGTAACCCCCGTCCCATGTCCCTTTAATAAGACTCATGGCCACTCACTAAAATTAAAAGAAAAGAGGTTTAACCTTAAACTACGTAGAGGGTTCTTTACTGTAAGAGCGGCAAGGATGTGGAATTCCCTTCCACAGGCGGTGGTCTCAGCGCGGAGCATCGATAGTTTCAAGAAACTATTAGATAAGCACCTGAACGACCGCAACATACAGGGATATACAATGTAATACTGACATATAATCACACACATGGGTTGGACTTGATGGACTTGTGTCTTTTTTTCAACTTTACCTACTATGTAACTATGTCTACCTCTCATTGGGTAAGTATTACATGTCATTCATCTGTGCCCCTGGATGGAAACAGCCATGTTCAGTGGGCGGCGTTTTTTGTTTTTTTTCATTCAGGTTGGTTTTGGTGAACCCCATACTTATTAATATGGGGGGGGGTGGTGGGATCTAGGGGCCACCTTCTTAAAGGGGGCTTCCAGATACCTAAAAGCCCCCCCGCCCACAGACCCCCACATCCACCAGGCCAGGGTTGTGGGGAGGAGGCCCTTGTCCCTATTAACATAGGGAAGCCCCCCTGTCCCAAATCACCCCCCCCCCCCATGTTGAGGGCATGCGGTTTGGCATGGTTCAGGAGGAGGTGTGCTGACTCCCCCCCCCCCCTTGTTTCTGGCCTGCTGGGCTGCATGCTGGCATGGGGTTCCCCTTAAAATCTATAGCAGATTCGAAGGGTTCCACGTACGCACAGGCTCATGTCATAATGTGTTAGTAAGCACAGCCCACAGCACCATGCTAAAATTGTGTGTATTACCTGTGGTTGCAGAGCTATTGCCAGAGAGGCCCCCATTTACTTGAATAGGTCATGTTAAGTGCCAATACTGATAGCTGAGTGTAACCTGTGGTATTATTTTAGGTGCCCATAGCAATATGTACTAGCATGGCTGGTTAACTTGCAGCTTGGTGGTTGGAGGATTTAAAAACCGAGGCTCAATTATTTTTTTACCTTCTGATCACAAGGCCTAAGACAGTCCATTATGAATGGGCTGCCTATGCACCATAACCAATGAAAAAAAATACATGAACCTTTTTTAAAAAAAAATGCATTGCACCACAGTGATGCATTGTGATGTGTTGCAGTGCACTCTACATTGGGCTCTCCCATACTTCGAGGTTGATTTACTAAAACCGGAGAGTGCAAAATTGGGTGCAGCTCTGCATAGAAACCAATCAGCTTCCAGGTTTTTTTGTCAAAGTTTAAGTGAACAAGCTGAAGTTAGAAGCGGATTGGCTACCATGCACAGCTCCACCAGACGTTGCACTCTCCAGTTTTAGCAAATCAACCCTTATGTGTTGGCATGCCATTTCCAATTGATGGCACCTCAATGCACCACTCACAGTGCATGTGCATTGCCATGCATTGAGGTTTTTAGAGCCTTCAAAGTACCCTCAAAGGCCCTCAGGCTCCGTTCACACATGCTGCTGCCGCGGGTCACAGCATGGGGTCTGGTGCATCCCTGTTCACCGATTCAGATGCGAATCAGGTCCACATTTTTTCCTGATTTCCTACCCGAATAGGACCAGAAGACACACAGGACCCTTTCAAAATGCAGACTGTGGTCACCCCAGGGCTGGGAGAACCAGCTCCATTGAGAGCCAGTCACACTCTCATGTCATGTGAATTGGATGCAGGGAAAACCCACATCCGATATATGTGAACCCAGCCTCAAAGTACCAGCTCTACAACAACATTTCCTAATACGCACACCTTTGATTAATAAGATGTCACCGAACATCTTTGAATTAATAAAAAGGCAACCTAACTTTGAGCTTTCCTTTATAAAAATGGTGCCACTTTCCATCATGCAGTAAAAAATAAAGAGGAAAATTAGCTGGAGGGGAACCAACGGAAGACAAAACAGCAGAATTCTAAAAAAAATAGATCTCGGCTCGGCTTCCATAAGTTAAAATCTGCATTTCACTGGCATGCACGGAAAACAAATCTCCCACTTTCAAGTCAACCACCGTACGTTTTATTTGTCTCCATTGTAATTCTGTTTAAACGTCTAGATAGCGGAGTTCCAAAAAAAAAAAATTACCACAAAAAAAAATGGAGCCTTCGGAAACGTAGCGGAGTATGACGGCTTGTTTCTATCGCCGGCGACTTTCATGTTAATCTGGTAATGGCTCCTGAGAGGGAATCGGCGTTCTGATCGGAGTCGCGGATTACAGCCCAAAGAAGACGGAGAATGAAAGTGCTCTCTTGTAAGTCGTCGTGTTAGATAAAAATCCTTGATGGCAAGTAGAGGTTTTAAATGCCAAAATAAAAAAAATTAAAAAATTGGTTCCGGGCTCAAAGTCATAAATATTTAAATGACCATTATACATTAATTAAGTTAAAGCATTGGTTGACGGACGGTGTGGATATGGTAATCAACCACTCTCTCCAGGCTCCCGTATAACCATTAGAGCAAATCACAACTGTGTTCTGATTTATTTAAACTCCAGGCAAAAAAACCCTTAGTTTGCATGTGTATTCCTTCCAAAGTCAGGACTTTTTTTTTTGTTTTTCCATTCAGTGACTTAAAATCCAACCAGCTGAAATCAGGCTTGCAATAGGAGTGGTGTCTCTGTATTCTGATAGAGGGGGAAGGGAGCCTATCATGGTAGCCAGCTGTGCAGTGATATTACTTGTTATCCAATATGCAGGCAGGAAGTGGGGAAATGTGTAGCAAGCCATTAGTCCACCAGTCTTGTAGTGTGGGGGCAAAGAGGTGCCTGGAGTAGTTCCTCAAACTGGCCACTAGATGTTTCCGTGACTAAGCCCTATGGTCGGGGCGAAACGCGTAGTGGGGTGTAGCCTGGATGTAGCCAGGCTGAAGCTGTTTTCATTAGTCTTATACTCAGGCTGAGCCAGTGTGCAGCATTTGGGATGCTTTATCACTGAGTGTGTGTGTATAGAGTCGGGACGGGCTCTTTTCTCATCTGCATCCACCTACAGAAGTCAAGCCTCAAATGGTGATCTGGAGCAGCATCCTAAGTTTTATATGGCTACTACAGTAGATGATAGGGTTAGACCCTGTAGTAAGAGTAGGCAGAGTAGGTGCCTATGTAGCTGCTAGAGATCTCCAGAGTAGTGAGTGGGGTGTACCATAGATAGTGAGGCTGTGCTAGTCCCACCTTTGCTAGTGTGGGGCATCTTGGTTAGAGAGCTTTGTAAAGTAAAGTCTGGAAAGAGTTCACATGAGAAGTTGGTCATTGGAAGCATGTCATTGCACGGACCAGGGCATGCATAAATGTAATCTTTGAAGCTCTAGCTTCTGGGAATTTCCCCTTAGGGGGCCCACAAAGAAGAAGAGGTGGAGGACTAATGGGAGTTCTCACATTCCTCTGGGATGTGTGACTCTGGAAAAAAAGCTTAAAGGTATAGATCAGGGGTAGGCAACCTTAGAGACATGGAGATCTACTTAAACAACACAACTGAAGTAAAAGATCACCAGGCACAGTGTCCTGTTGTTAGTGTTGGTTCACACCAGAACGTGATGCCATAAAGGCACATTCCATGTGTGTTTCCTGCACCGTGTTCAAAACGCACTGCCTTTGTGATCTACTGTGGTACATTGTTCACACCTAACATAGATCGCAAATGCAGTGGACACAAAAAAAGTATTACAATAGAGTGCAGGGATTAGCAGTGCATTAAAATCAGAATGCAGTGTTTAGGAGTGCACTACACTCAGAATGTAGGGTTCAGGAGTGCGTTACGCTCAGAATGCAGGATTCAGGAGTGTGTTGCGCTCAGAAAGGGTTCAGGAGTGCGTTAAGCTCAGAATTCAGGGATCAGGAGTGCGTTACGCTCTGCATGCAGGGATCAGGAGTGCATTGCACTCAGAATGCAGGGTCAAGGAGTGCATTGTGCTCAGAATGCAGGGATCAGGAGTGCATTGTGCTCAGATTGCAGAGTCAAGGAGTGCATTGCGCTCGGAATGCAGGGATTAGGAGTGCATTATGCAGGGTCAAGGAGTGCATTGCGCTCTGATTGCAGGATCAAGGAGTGCGTTGCGCTCAGAATGCAGGGATCAGGAGTGCGTTGTGCGCAGAATGCAGGGTTCAGGAGTGCGTTGCGCTCAGAATGCAGGGTCAAGGAGTGCATTATGCTCAAAATTCAGGGTTCAAGAATGCGTTGCGCTCAGAATGCAGGGTCAAGAAGTGCGTTGCGCTCAGAATGCAGGGATCAGGAGTGTGTTACGCTCAGAATGCAGGGATCAGGAGCATGTTGTGCTCAGAATGCAGAGATTAAGAGTGTGTTTTGCTCAGAATACAGGGTCAAGGAGTGCATTGCACTCAGAATGCAGGAATCAGGAGTGCGTTATGCTCAGAATGCAGGGTCAAGGAGTGCATTGTGCTCAGAATGGAGTGTTTGGGAGTGCATTACGCTCAGAATGCAGGGTTCAGGAGTGTGTTACACTCAGAATGCAGGATTTAGGAGTGCGTTATGCTCAGAAGGGTTCAGGAGTGCGTTGCGCTCAGAATGCAGGGTCAAGGAGTGCGTTGCGCTTAGAATGCAGGGTTTAGGAGTGCGTTGCATTCAGAATGCAGGGATCAGGAGTGCGTTGTGCTCATATTGCAGGGTCAAGGAGTGCATTGCGCTCAGAATGCAGGGATCAGGAGTGCACTCAGAATGCAGGGTCAAGAAGAGTGTAGCGCTCAGAATGCAGGGATCAGGAGTGTGTTGCGCTCAGAATGCAGGGATCAGGAGCATGTTGCACTCAAAATGCAGGGATCAGGAGTACGTTTCGCTCAGAATTAGGGATGAGCTTCGTGTTCGAGTCGAACCCATGTTCGACTCGAACATCGGCTGTTCGACCGTCCGTCGAATTGCGAACGATATGGGCCGTTCGCGCCAAATTCGTGTGGCGCGTCACGGCCCATAATTCACTGCGGCATCGCAGTGCATTGCTGGCTGATGATTGGCCAAGCATGCACTATGACCCGCATGCTTGGCCAATCACAGCGCCGCCTGAACAGAGAGCCGTAATTGGCCAAAGCCAAGGAGGCTTTGGCCAATTATGGCTCAGGGGATTTAGTACACGCCCCACACTATATAAGGCCGCCTGCACGGCGGCCCTGTGTAGTGTGTGTTCCGGCGTTGAAAGAGATAGACAGAGAGACAGTGTTTGATTTGAGTTAGATAGATTAGGCAGAACAGTCAGTCAGTTAGCTGCACTTACAGTGTATTGTGTATATATATGCATCCCAGGTGTTGCATATATATATATACACTGTATTCAGTTTAGCTAGATCCGTTCCTGTTATCTTCTATCTAGACTATTTACATTCAGTGCAGTGTGTCCTGCTCACAGTGTTCAGCTAGATCCGTTCCTGCTATTTACATTCAGTACAGTGCTTCCTGCTCACAGTGTTCAGCTAGATCCGTTCCTGCTATTTACATTCAGTGCAGTGCGTGCTGCTCACAGTGTTCAGCTAGATCCGTTCCTGCTATTTACATTCAGTGCAGTGCGTGCTGCTCACAGTGTTCAGCTAGATCCGTTCCTGCTATTTACATTCAGTGCAGTGCGTCCTGCTCACAGTGTTCAGCTAGATCCGTTCCTGCTATTTACATTCAGTGCAGTGCGTCCTGCTCACAGTGTTCAGCTAGATCCGTTCCTGCTATTTACATTCAGTGCAGTGCGTGCTGCTCACAGTGTTCAGCTAGATCCGTTCCTGCTATTTACATTCAGTGCAGTGCGTCCTGCTCACAGTGTTCAGCTAGATCCGTTCCTGTTATCTTCCTACTGACAGGCAGGCTTGTCTGGTTACAGTATATAAAGCTACCTGAAGAAAATTACAGGTGTTCTTTTTGATCCTATTAGTACCACGGTCAGGCAGCTAGACTATTTACATTTAGTACAGTGTGTCCTGCTCACAGTGTTCAGCTAGATCCGTTCCTGTTATTTACATTCAGTGCAGTGTGTCCTGCTCACAGTGTTCAGCTAGATCCGTTCCTGCTATTTACATTCAGTACAGTGCGTGCTGCTCACAGTGTTCAGCTAGATCCGTTCCTGCTATATACATTTAGTGCAGTACGTCCTGCTCACAGTGTTCAGCTAGATCCGTTCCTGTTATCTTCCTACTGACAGGCAGGCTTGTCTGGTTACAGTATATAAAGCTACCTGAAGAAAATTACAGGTGTTCTTTTTGATCCTATTAGTACCACGGTCAGGCAGCTAGACTATTTACATTTAGTACAGTGTGTCCTGCTCACAGTGTTCAGCTAGATCCGTTCCTGTTATTTACATTCAGTGCAGTGCGTCCTGCTCACAGTGTTCAGCTAGATCCGTTCCTGCTATTTACATTCAGTGCAGTGCGTCCTGCTCACAGTGTTCAGCTAGATCCGTTCCTGCTATTTACATTCAGTGCAGTGCGTGCTGCTCACAGTGTTCAGCTAGATCCGTTCCTGCTATTTACATTCAGTGCAGTGCGTCCTGCTCACAGTGTTCAGCTAGATCCGTTCCTGTTATCTTCCTACTGACAGGCAGGCTTGTCTGGTTACAGTATATAAAGCTACCTGAAGAAAATTACAGGTGTTCTTTTTGATCCTATTAGTACCACGGTCAGGCAGCTAGACTATTTACATTTAGTACAGTGTGTCCTGCTCACAGTGTTCAGCTAGATCCGTTCCTGTTATTTACATTCAGTGCAGTGTGTCCTGCTCACAGTGTTCAGCTAGATCCGTTCCTGCTATTTACATTCAGTACAGTGCGTGCTGCTCACAGTGTTCAGCTAGATCCGTTCCTGCTATATACATTTAGTGCAGTACGTCCTGCTCACAGTGTTCAGCTAGATCCGTTCCTGTTATCTTCCTACTGACAGGCAGGCTTGTCTGGTTACAGTATATAAAGCTACCTGAAGAAAATTACAGGTGTTCTTTTTGATCCTATTAGTACCACGGTCAGGCAGCTAGACTATTTACATTTAGTACAGTGTGTCCTGCTCACAGTGTTCAGCTAGATCCGTTCCTGTTATTTACATTCAGTGCAGTGCGTCCTGCTCACAGTGTTCAGCTAGATCCGTTCCTGCTATTTACATTCAGTGCAGTGCGTCCTGCTCACAGTGTTCAGCTAGATCCGTTCCTGCTATTTACATTCAGTGCAGTGCGTGCTGCTCACAGTGTTCAGCTAGATCCGTTCCTGCTATTTACATTCAGTGCAGTGCGTCCTGCTCACAGTGTTCAGCTAGATCCGTTCCTGTTATCTTTCTACTGACAGGCAGGCTTGTCTGGTTACAGTATATAAAGCTACCTAAAGAAAATTACAGGTGTTCTTTTTGATCCTATTAGTACCACGGTCAGGCAGCTAGACTATTTACATTTAGTACAGTGTGTCCTGCTCACAGTGTTCAGCTAGATCCGTTCCTGTTATTTACATTCAGTGCAGTGTGTCCTGCTCACAGTGTTCAGCTAGATCCGTTCCTGCTATTTACATTCAGTACAGTGCGTCCTGCTCACAGTGTTCAGCTAGATCCGTTCCTGCTATTTACATTCAGTGCAGTGCGTGCTGCTCACAGTGTTCAGCTAGATCCGTTCCTGCTATATACATTTAGTGCAGTACGTCCTGCTCACAGTGTTCAGCTAGATCCGTTCCTGTTATCTTCCTACTGACAGGCAGGCTTGTCTGGTTACAGTATATAAAGCTACCTGAAGAAAATTACAGGTGTTCTATCCCAGCTTAGTGCAGCTACAGGCCATTAGTATGTCTGGAAGGCCAAGAAGGAGAGGCAGACAGTCACAAGCCAATAAGAGAGGGCAAGCAGGCTCTGTGTCTAGTGCTGGTCGTGGAGACGGTGCATCCTCATCAGCACGTGGCCATGGGACACGCTTGGCCTTTTTTTCGGCAGCTGGCCGTGTTGAGCCGCAACATGCGGAAGACTTGGTCGAGTGGATGACCAAGCCGTCCTCATCCTCCTCATCCTCTCTCACCCATGCCCAGGGTGCTTTGTCTGGCAAAGCAGCGGCCTCTTCCCTCAGCTCAATGTCATCAGTGACTCCTTCCCTAGCCCCACCATGTCCTCCTGAGGATTCCCTCGAACTGTTTGACCACAGTGTTGGGTACATGCTCCAGGAGGATGCCCAGCGTTTGGAAGGCTCTGATGATGATACTGAGCTCAATGAAGGCAGTAACATGAGCACGGACAGAGGGGGTGCCCAAGAAGGACAGCAATCTGGCAGTCATGCTCCCCCTGCTGCAGCATACTGCCAGGTTTGCTCCAGTGATGAGGAGGGAGGGGATGATGAGGTCACTGACTCAACGTGGGTGCCTGATAGGAGAGAGGAGGAGGAGGAGGAGGAGGAGGAGGAGGAGGAGGAGGTGGCACATCACCAACTAGGCAGGATGCCCTCCAGGGGCCAGCCTAAGGGCAGCACATTGACTGCATCACACCCCAAAGCTCCACATGTGCAGGGCGCTGCAGTCTCTGCGCGTTATTCAAAAAGTTCTTTGGTGTGGGCCTTTTTTGAGACGAGTGCATCAGATCGCACCGCTGCTATTTGCAATATATGTCTCAAGCGTATCTCGCGTGGCCAAAACATCTCCCGCTTGGGTACCACATGCTTGACCAGACATATGTTGACCTGCCATGCAGTTCGTTGGCAAGCGTATCTAAAAGACCCACACCAAAGAACAAAGACGATCTCTCCTTGCTCCTCATCAGCTGAGATTTCCAACCCCACTAGACCTTCAGTCCTCTCTGCGACCTGCAGTGAGAGGAATGAAGGTGTAGAATTAGGTGTGTCACAGCCAAGTACTTATGGGCAATCTGCTTTTGGTACACCGACGTCAGATTGTACCAGGCAAATTTCCCTGCCCCAGCTGCTGCACCGCCGAAAGAAGTTTGCTCCCAGCCATCCACATGCCCAGCGGTTGAATGCTAGCTTGGCAAAATTGCTAGCACTTCAACTGCTGCCTTTTCAGTTGGTAGACTCTGCCCCCTTCCGTGAGTTTGTGGAATGTGCGGTTCCTCAGTGGCAGGTACCCAAACGCCACTTTTTCTCACGGAAGGCGATTCCGGCTCTCTACCGGCATGTGGAAGGCAATGTCCATGCCTCGCTGGACAGGGCGGTCAGCGGTAAGGTGCATATTACCGCTGACTCATGGTCCAGCAGGCATGGACAGGGACGTTACTTAAGTTTCACGGCGCATTGGGTGACTCTGCTGGCAGCTGGGAAGGATGCAGGACAAGGTGCAGTAGTGTTGGAGGTTGTTCCGCCACCACGCCTCCAAAATGCTGATTGTGACACACCTCTCTCCTCCACCCCCTCCTCTTCTTCTTCCTCCATGGCCTCTTCCTCGGAACCAGCGGTGCTCCGTAGGCGTTCAAGGGGCTACGCAAGTACGCAGGCCAAAAGATGCCATGCGGTGCTTGAGCTGGTGTGCTTGGGGGACAGGAGCCACACTGGGGCAGAGGTTCTGTCAGCTCTGCAGGGGCAGGTTCAGAGGTGGTTGACGCCACGCCAACTTAAGGCAGGAATGGTGGTTTGCGACAATGGCACCAACCTCCTCTCTGCCCTCCGACAGGGACAACTGACCCATGTGCCCTGTTTGGCTCACGTCCTTAACTTGGTGGTGCAGCGGTTCTTGGGCAGGTACCCGGGCTTACAGGATGTCCTGAGGCAGGCCAGGAAAGTCTGTGTGCATTTCCGCCGGTCATATAATGCCAGTGCTCGGCTGACGGACCTCCAAAAGGAGTTTAACCTGCCCAAGAACCGCCTAATCTGTGACATGCCCACCAGGTGGAACTCGACGTTGGCCATGCTGCAGCGGCTGCACACGCAGCAGAGGGCCATCAATGAGTACCTGTGCGACTATGGCACCAGGACAGGGTCAGGGGACCTTGGTTTTTTTTCCCCACGCCAGTGGGCCATGATCAGGGATGCATGCACTGTCCTGTCACCATTCGAGGAGGCCACGAGGATGGTGAGCACTGACAGTGCATGCATCAGTGACACTGTCCCCCTTGTCCACCTGTTGGAGCACACGCTGCGTGGGATAATGGACAGGGCACTTGAGGCAGAACAGAGGCAGGAAGAGGAGGACTTCCTTAGCTCTCAAGGCCCCCTTTATCCAGACAGTGTTCCTGCGTGCCCGCCGATCACACAGGAAGAGGACGAGGAGGAGGAGGAGGAGGAGGAGGAAGATTGTGTCAGTATGGAGGTGGAGCCTGGCACTCAGCATCAGCAGTCTTTAAGGGATCAGTCCCAAGGAACACATGGACTTGTACGTGGCTGGGAGGAGGTGGCTGCGGACGTTGTTGTCCTTAGTGACCCAGAGGACTCCGGACCGAATGCCTCAGCAAACCTACGCTGCATGGCCTCCCTGATCCTGCAAAGCCTGCGTAAGGATCCTCGTATTCGTGGTATCAAGGAGAAGGACCAATACTGGCTGGCAACCCTCCTTGATCCACGTTACAAGGGTAAGGTTGCGGACCTTATCTTGCCATCGCAGAGGGAGCAGAGGATGAAACATCTTCGGGAGGCCTTGCAGAAAGGTCTGTGCAACGCGTTCCCAGAGACTGGGAGGTTACAAACTCCTGTTTCTGGACAACGTGTTGCTGAGGCTTCGGTCAGTCAAAGAAGGAGCGGTGGAGAAGGTGGCCGTCTGACCGATGCGTTCAGACAATTTTTTGGTCCGCAGCCCCAAGGTATGATCGGTTCCAGCAACCATC
Source organism: Lithobates clamitans (assembly GCA_037952925.1). Classification (NCBI taxonomy): domain Eukaryota; kingdom Metazoa; phylum Chordata; class Amphibia; order Anura; family Ranidae; genus Lithobates; species Lithobates clamitans. The sequence goes on from JBBGZY010000085.1 coordinate 430,404, forward strand.
GCCAGCGTCTGTTTTACATGGTGCAGGAATACCTAGGGGCAAGATCAGACTTGGACACCTTTCCCACCGAAAATCCTCTGGGTTACTGGGTCTTGAGGATGGATCACTGGCCAGAGCTTGCACAGTATGCAATTGAGCTACTGGCCTGTCCTGCATCCAGCGTTCTTTCGGAACGCACATTCAGTGCTGCTGGAGGCGTGGTAACCGATCACAGGGTGCGTCTGTCCACCGACTCGGTCGATCGGCTGACCTTCATAAAAATGAATCAGTCTTGGATCACCACCAGCTACCAAGCACCTGATGCAGATGTAACCGAATAATTTTTTTTGAAATCTCAGATCCCTTCAAAGACTGCCTATGCTGATGCTGAGTGACTATCCCTGAGTAATTATCCTCTTCCTCCTCAATCATCACGCTGATAGCTTGTAAGAACATTTTTGGTTCTGGGCGCCACCACCAGTGCCTAAGGCACAATTTTTCAGCCCCTGTTTAACAGGGGCGTGTAATTACAATTTTTGATGTAATACTTTGCAGCAGGGCTCGTTCCTGCATTCCAACTAGAGTGTCTGTGAGGGGTTGCAGTGTTGTGGCACCAGCACCAGTGCCTAAGACCCAATTTTTCTGCCCCTGTCTAACAGGGGCGTGTAATTACAATTTTTGATGCAATACTTTGCAGCAGGGCTTGTTCCTGCATTCCAACTAGAGTGTCTGTGAGGGGTTGCAGTGTTGTGGCACCAGCACCAGTGCCTAAGACCCAATTTTTCAGCCCCTGTCTAACAGGGGCGTGTAATTACAATTTTTGATGCAATACTTTGCAGCAGGGCTTGTTCCTGCGTTTCAACTAGAGTGTCTGTGAGGGGTTGCAGTGTTGTGGCACCAGCACCAGTGCCTAAGACCCAATTTTTCAGCCCCTGTCTAACAGGGGCGTGTAATTACAATTTTTGATGCAATACTTTGCAGCTGGGCTTGTTCCTGCGTTTCAACTAGAGTGTCTGTGAGGGGTTGCAGTGTTGTGGCACCAGCACCAGTGCCTAAGGCCTAATTTTTCAGCTCCTGTTCAACAGGGGCATGTAATTACAATTCTTGATCTAATATTTCACAGCAGGGCCCTGTGAGGGCTTACAGTGTTTTGGCCACAGCAACACCTAAGGCCCAAATTTCTGCTGAGTATATAGGGCAGGACCCTACTTTCAAACATCTAACTTACAAACGACTCCTACTTGCAAACGGAAGGAGACAACAGGAAGTGAGATGAAATCTACCCCTAAGGAAGGGAAATTCTCTCCTGTAAGAGTTAATATGGGAAAACAATTTTTCCTTTCCACTGATGCTTTCCAATCCTTGTTCCACAAAAAAACCCAAATTTTCAAAAAACATTTTTCATTGGGACAAAAAAGTGAGGTGAAATCTTCTGAAGAGGAGGAAAGACGCAAAACAAATGTCACAGGGGTGATAACCCTTCCCTATGTTTTCCAAAAAGCTTAGAAAAGATTTTTTGGCTGGAGCTAAACACATTAAAAATGTTCAAAATTACAAACAGATTCTACTTAACAACAAACCTACAGTCCCTGTCTTGTTTGCACCGCCTGTATACTGCTGTTCAGAGTATATAGGGACCTTTCCTTATTTTAATTTGGGTGCGGGGTTCCCCTTAATATCCATACAAGACCCAAAGGGCCTGGTAATGGACTGGGGGGTACCCATGCCGTTTGTCTCACTGATTTTCATCCATATTGCCATGACCCGACATGACATTAAACCCGCAAGCAGTTTTAAATGAGATTTTTTCCTTTAAAAATGACATTTGGTGCAGGGACTGTTCTAAACATGGGAAACACGCGTCACTTTACAGGCATACTATAGACACCCCCCAGGTACGATATTTAAAGGAATATTTCACTTTTTTTTTTTTACTTTAAGCATCATTAAAATCACTGCTCCCGAAAAAACGGCCGTTTTTAAAAGTTTTTTTTGCATTGATACATGTCCCCTGGGGTAGGACCCGGGTCCCCAAACCCTTTTTAGGACAATACCATGCAAATTAGCCTTTAAAATGAGCACTTTTGATTTCGAACGTTCGAGTCCCATAGACGTCAATGGGGTTCTAACGTTCGTGCGAACTTGCGGTCCGTTCGCGGGTTCTGGTGCGAACCGAACCGGGGGGTGTTCGGCTCATCCCTACTCAGAATACAGGGTTCAGGAGTGCGTTGCGCTCATAATGCAGGGTTCAGGAGTGTGTTATGCTCAGAATGCGGGGATCAGGAGTGTGTTGCGCTCAGAATGCAGGTTCAAGGAGTGCGTTGCTGTAAGACTGCAGGATCAAGGAGTGCGTTGTGCTCAGAATGCAGAGATGAGGAGTGTGTCGTGCTCAGAATGCAGGGTCAAGGAGTACGTTATGTTTAGAATGCAGGGATTGGGGCGGAGGGTGATGTGAAGTGTGGTAGAGAACACTGCTATGGTGGGGGGGTTGGTCCTGCCCAAAACAGTGTCCACTGCCCCCTTCTCATCATCCCCCCCCACCACACACACACGCACAGTAGTGTCCTCTTTCCCCCCTTCCCTCCCATTGCATCCTACCTGTGCACACAGGAGACTGAGAGGCAGCACAGTTCTGGACAGGGGGTGGGAGCAGGAGCTAGCAGAGTGGCTTTACATATTAACAAGATGGTGCTTGGTTGCCTAGGACCTAGCACCCACTCACCTGTGGGTTAACTGTTCAGTGATAACACCGGCAGAGGAGGCTGGGGGCAGAGAGAGACAGCTACCAATAGAAGGCAGGGGTCGGCGGCACAGACCCATTCTCTGTCTACCTGTCACCTACCCGTGGTCGACAGGTAGCCCGCGATCAATGGGTTGCTGACCCCAGGTATAGACTTTTCCTCGAATGGGCCTTCATCTCTGCTATCTTTTGGTTTGCCACCAAAAAATGTGCTGTCACCATGTGTATGACTGAAAGCATGTAAATATGTATATCAACTGGTTCAGTTACCAAGTTCAATGGCTTTCTGCTGTCTGGATTTTTCCTTCTTCTAACCTCAAGAAGGGAATGTCTTATGAATGAGGCTGCTATTGGGGTCCATTGCCATAAGGCCTGAGGAGGTATGGAATGGGCTACAGCAGGGATCAAAATTGCAAGTGCTGAGCTACTAACCAGGCCTTAAGAGTTACTCGCAACCACATGCCCCACCCACCCCATACCATGCCCTGCCCCTAATTCTGTCCCTAAACACACCCTCATAAATTATCTCATTAAATTATACTGTTAATTTTTTTATGTTACAGAATTAAGTTACAAAAATAAATATTACTAACAACTTTAAAAATATTCACATCAAGCATATCGGTACCCATCAGTGCAGCCTCATCAGTGCCCATCAGTGTTGCCTCATCGGTGCCCATCTGTACAGCCTTATCAGTGCCCACCAATGTAGCCTATCAGTGACCATCAATGCAGCCTATCAGTGCCCATCAGTGCAGCCTCATCAGTGCCCATCAATACAGCCTATCAGTGCCCATCAGTTCAGCCTCATCAGTGCCCATCAGTGCAGCCTCATCAGTGCTTGTCAGTGCCCATCAATGCAGTCTATCATTGTCCATCAGTGCAGCCTCATCAGTGCCCATCAGTGCAGCCTCATCAGTGCCCATCAATGCAGGGGCATCACAGGGAGGAATCGGGAAGAGAGCCGGCTGGATCTCCCGTGGTGACACAGCGTGGATCTGAAACGCCGGCTGCTGTCAAACAAAGTCCCGGCTCCTGGACTAGCTCCTATGAGAAACAGCACACTGATTCAATTTCCCGGCATTGGACCAGTTTGCTGTCTATCATAGAAGCTGGGTCAAGAGGCGGGACTTTGTTTGACAGTGGCTGGCATTTCAGACCCAAGCTGTGTCAGATCCTCTCTCTGTGTGATTCGGCCGGCTCTCCTCCTGACAGTTTCCTGGTTAATTGCTTTTGGCAGAAGCGGTGTACCCTTTTTTACAGGGTATCACAGTGGCCCAGGGGGTAATTGCCCTCAGCTTTTTTCCACTCGCCAAATGCGAGCAGGTGAGTGGAGATTTTGAGGGCTGGGCTACAAGATGGCTCTGGTTAGCCCACTCTGGATGGAGACCTCCCAGAGGTGCATTTCTATTAGGCTTAGGGGAGGAATTCATGCCCATAGTGCCTCCCTTGGTTTAATGCCCCGTACACACGATCAGATTTTCCGACAACAAATGTTGGATGTGAGCTAGTTGGCTGAAAGTCCAACCTTGTGTATGCTCCATCGAACATTCGTTGTCGGACTTTCTGCCAACAAATGTTGGTTGGCAGGTTCTCAAATTTTCCACCAACAAAACTTTGTTGTCGGAATTTCCGATCGTGTGTACACAAGTCCATCGCACAAAAGTTCACGCATGCTCGGAATCAAGTAGAAGGAGCCGCACTGGCTATTGAACTTCCTTTTTCTGGGCTCGTCATACGTCTTGTACGTCACCGCGTTCCCACGTTCGTAATGGTTGGCCAACATTTGTGTGGCCGTGTGTATGCAAGACAAGTTTGAGCCAACAACCTTGGAACAAAATTCCACAGTTTTATTGTCAGAAAGTCCAATCGTGTGTATGGGGCATAAGGGGGGACAACTCATGCCAGGCAAAAATGGGTTATAGAGAGCAGGTGCTTCCCAACCACACACTGTACACATAACTTGTTTCCTAGCATATAGCTATGCCACAGCAGAACACCACACAACACCCTTCCCCTGAAATCTGTCCTCCATTTGCGGCTAACTCCATATCAGCTCCTACCATGTGTGCTCTGGGTGCATGGTCCCTAGGAGCAGGTTTGTGCTATCTGCAGGACCCCATAAACCATACCTCCCAACTTTTTGAGATGGGAATGAGGGACACCTATTAGAAAAAGCATATAGGCATTGTACACATCCCCGGCCATGCCCCCTTAAAGGAGAAGTATACAAAAAAAATGAACCCACAAGTGATTTTTTTTTATCACTATTATTCCTTTACATTGGCTTTTGAAGTTTACAAATAAAGCAATTTAGAAATTAGATGAAAGATTTAGCACTGAGAGATGCTTTCCGAAAGATAAAAAGTGCATTTTATATACAACTATATAGGGCTGGGGGAAAAAATCGATTTCAATCTTGAATCAAGTTGAGAGGTCAAACCCATTCAAAATTTAAGCAAATCGATTTTTTTAGATTTTTTTTTTTCACCGCGCCGGTCCTGAGGAGCTGCGGGCAGGAGTTTTTAGGCGTAGTCTGCGAGGCCGGCCGAAGCCGCAGCCTCACCTAAAAACTCCTGCACGCAGCTCCTTAGGACCGGCGCGGTGTCCAAAAAAAAAAAAAAATCGATTTGAATCGTTAAGTCGAGTTTTTTTTTAAGAAAATCCCTGATTTTTTTTTTTTTTTAGAAAATCGCCCAGCCCTACAACTATATAGATTACACCAAAATGAGGGACAAATCAGGAGGAAAGAGGGACAGAGGGACTTCAAATCAGGGAAAGTCCCTCGAAATCAGGGACAGTTGGGAGCTATGCTGTTTATGATAAGATCTTTCTTCCACCAAAAAAGTTTGGACATAATTGAAGCTCCGAGGTGTGCTGGCGAATATTTACGTTGTGCTAAATAAATTTTTCTGCAGCTTCTGCTACATACAGTATACAGCACTGTGTTCCTGACTCTTCTGTCCCGATCCAGAGGCAAAACCGAGTCGGGCTAAGCACTACTCAGCCATTCACATGGATCTTTGTATTTTCTAAATTTGTACAAACTTCTTTTGACTGGTTGGGGCAGACCACCTCCACCTCAGCCAATTAGAGCAAACCGTATATTTATTCAGAGAATACAAAGCACCCTTTGAATGGCCCTACTCTGTTTTGTGCCAGGAACGCAGCGAGAAGTTCCATGAGGCCACATACAGTTTATACAGCACACACAGCCACTGTGTCAGGTACCTTTTCCAAGGCCAAGATGCTGAGAGAGGCTCCCCTTGCAGATAAGTGCAGTATACCCCTGAAGGTGGTACAGGAGGTATAGGGCTCAAAGAAGCACGGGTTGCCAGCAGGTTCAGAAGGCTTGAGCTGATGATCACTTGGAGACTTTGCTTGAGAAGATGACTGGGAGTAATCCGGACACTAGTTAAAGCCTGGCTGAGGGTAGAACACAGGAGAGCAGATTGGAGGCTGTGGTGAAGGCCAGCTGAGGGTCAATCACAGGTAAGTGATAAGGCAAGCAGGGGGTCAAACACTGGTAATCAGGAAGGTGCAAGTATCATACCTCACAACTTTTTGAGATGGGAATGAGGGACACATATCAGCAAAAGTATGCAGGCATAGGACACACCCCTGGCCATGCCCTCTTAAAGGAGAATTGCACAACAAAAAAAAACAAGATTTGTTAAACCAACAAGTGCTTTTTTTACCACTACGATTCCTTTATATTGGCTTTTGGAATTTACAAATGAAGCAATTTAGAAATCAGATGAAAGGTTTAGCGCCGGAAAACACTTTTTGATAGATAAAAAGTGAATTTTATATACATCTATATACAGATCAGAACAAAATGAGGGACAAATGAGGAGGAATGAGGGACAGAGGGACATTACTCCAAATCAGGGACAGTCCCTCAAAATCAAGGACAGTTGGGAGCTATGCAAGTATAGCAAAGTCTGTGAGCCAAGCCGGGGGTCAAACACTGGTAATCAGGCAGGTGCAAGTATAGCAAAGTATGTGAGCCAAGCCGGGGGTCAAACACTGATAATCAGGCAGTTGCAAGTACAGCAAAGCTCGTGAGCCAAGCTGGGGGTCAAACACTGGTAATCAGGCAATTGCAAGTATAGCAAAGTCTGTGAGCCAAGCCAGGGGTCAAACACTGGTAATCAGTCAGGTGCAAGTATAGCAAAGTCCGTGAGCAAAGCCGGGGGTCAAACACTGGTAATCAGGCAGTTGCAAGTATAGCAAAGTCCGTGAGCAAAGCCGGGGGTCAAACATTGGTAATCAGGCAATTGCAAGTATAGCAAAGTCCGTGAGCCAAGCCGGGGGTCAAACACTGGTAATCAGGCAGTTGCAAGTATAGCAAAGTCCATGAGCCAAGCCGGGGGTCAAACACTGATAATCAGGCAGGTGCAAGTATAGCAAAGTCCGTGAGCCAACCTGGGGGTCAAACACTGGTAATCAGGCAGGTGCAAGTATGGTGAAGTCCGTGAGCAAAGCCAGGGGTCAAACACTGGAGAGGAGATAAGAGCAGGTCAGGAGGCAAGCCAAGGTCACCACAGGAATCACTTGAAAGTGTAACACAGGAATAGGGAAGAGAATCCAGCAACTTGGATCAGACAAAGGCAGCCTTTTATAGGCCAGCAGGGGGAACCATCTATATCACATGATGGGCCTATGGCGCCCATTTCTTCTACTGGCAAGATTGCCATGACGGCAAATATCTGTGCGAAAACTCAAAATGACTAGTTCATGAATGAGAACAATCTAATCTAATTTAGTCATGAAAATGTGTGATATCCCATTCGAAATTTAAACCGTATGGTATATAAGTTTTAAAATGAAAGATCCATGGGCGCATGCGCGGAGGCACCTAAGATGGACGCCTAGTCCGGGAGCTCCGTCCCACCTCAGCAGACCGGACCGAATAGCGGCACTTGGACCGGCGATCGAACCTCGCCGACACCCCACACGGTCTCCTGAATCCCCAGGGACTCCCCCGATGTACGCAGGAGCGGTAAGGCGGAACCTGAAACCGGCTTTTGAAGCCGTTACACCGCTGACCGAGACGGCCAAGATGGCGACCGCTCCTCACAGCTCTGCGGCCTATCAGCCATACCCCCCATCCGAAGCATCCCCCTCCTTGCTTCAGCCAGAGTCTCTTGAGGGTAACAATCCCTCGATCCCAGCCTCTCCAGCGTCCACTGCATCCCTCCTAGACCACAGCCTAGCAGGACTGGGACTCTCCCCAATGGATGCAGGCCCTCCCCAGTCACACCAGCTAATACAGCAGGGGGATCCAGGCCTGCTCCAGCCGGTCACAGTGGCAGACTTATTCACAAAGTTTGCAGAACTACTAGACAGAGGCCTTCAGAACACTGCACACAAAATCACAAGTGACATTAAAGCAGATCTTCAGAACATAGGCTATCGCATGGAAATCATAGAATCTAACCTGGAATCCACTATTTCTAGAACAAACCAAAATACTGCCTGTATCCAGACCTTGCAGGAACAACTAGAAACTGCCAATGCTAAAATTGACGACCTTGAAAACCGTAATCGAAGGTACAATTTTAGGGTCAGGGGGCTCCCTGAATCCTACAAGGACATCCCTGAAACTATAAAATCATTCATACAGGGTTTGCTCCCGGATACTCCACAGCACAAACTTGAACTGGATCGAGCCCACAGAGCTCTCAGGCCCCCCAGATCAGACGGTCTACCCCGAGACGTAGTGGTGAAACCACATTTTTTCTCCATCAAAGAAGAAGTCATGAGGAAATCTAGATCCATGTCTGAAATAGTCTTTCAAGGACACCGCTTGCAAATATTTGCTGACCTATCGCAATCAACTATACAAAAAAGGAGAACCCTTAAACCACTCCTTCAAATCCTGATGGATAGAGAAATCAAATACTGGTGGCTTTTCCCATTTCAACTTAAACTGCTTCACAAAGGCAAGGCGTATACCTTCGGATCCCTACAGGAAGGAGAAAAGCTTTTCCTACAATTGGGCCTCATCACCCAAGACCCGACTGCACGCCAATCAGGACCTCAATCCAACTCTGCAAAGAGACACCTGCCCACGAGTCCTCTGAATCCGGTTTGGGAGAAGACGAGAACCAAGAAGTCCAAGGAAACGAATCCTCCATGACTCTCAGTCCTCTATTTGCCCATGGCGTATCGTTCCTTTGAGGTCCACTGACCCTGAGGAGGGGGGAGGGGCGAAAGAGAAGAGAGAGAGAATTTTTTTTTTTTTTTTTTTTTCTCTTTTTCTCTCTCTCCCCTTTTTTTTTTTTTTTTTTCTTTCCCCCCTTCAGATGCTGGCTGTGGGGTGGGAATCTCCACATATGTGGCCCCTGGGATGCGTGTCAAATTGGAACACCCTCACGCCTCTCTTGAGGCGATCTCAGGGGACTCAACTCTTGGAGACGCGGTTAACTCCATTTTCTCCTGATATATGGTCTCCGTACTACTGCTCCATAGCTTTGTGCCGGTTCCAGTGGGGAGGAGGGACGGCAAGTAAAAGTCTATCCAGGTTGCTCCTGGGAGCTTCCCTATAGCGGCTATGCTGACTGTGGGGGAGCCCTCGGCAGTGCTTCTTCTCGGCTGGATGAGGCGTACTCCCCGTTACCCCTTGTTACTCCAGGTTCATTCACACAATTTTAATATTTGTTTATTAAACGCTTTCATGGTTTTTTGGTCAGTTCACTTTCTCCCCCGGACCTTTTTTTTTTTTTTTTTTTTTCATGCAAAAGCGTATTTTTCTGGGGGTTAAGGTGTATCTGTAGGTTCAAGTGCCTTCTTCAAGATAGATATTCTAATTTCCCTATTAGGCGGTCCCTCTGCTGGGGTGGTGTTCATGCCCCCCTTTCTGTCCAGTGGATTTGGTACCCCAAATGCCATTGGACAGGGTAAATCCCTACCCCTTGGAGGGATTCTTATGTGAATCACACCTTCTGCTGGAGGACACTGTCCCCTCCATTCTCCGGGGATCTCCCTTGCTCCCCGTCTCTCCTTCTTGTCTTTTCTTTCCCCTTCTCCACACTTACGCTTTCATACTTTTTACCACAGGAGTCGACCGGGGAGCTCACCTCGAACATCCTCTGATCCCCTCACCATGCTCGGCCTGTCGATTGAGCTGCCTGAGACCCGGTGGAGACCAGTGGGTAAGTGCTGTAGGTTACCCAGCTTTGCTCCTACCTCTGCCCGATGGCTGATGACACACCAGTTAATACACCTCTCAAAATAGTGTCCCATAATGCTCAGGGTCTGAACTCCCCTTCCAAGAGGCGCAAGGTATTCCAATACTTGCATTCCCAAAAAGCAGACGTGATCCTTATGCAGGAAACTCACTTTCCCAGAAGTTTCAACCCCTCCTTTATCCACTCCAAATTCCCATTCTTCAAACTTGCCAATGCTGAAAATAAAACGAAGGGGGTGGGTATCTTCATTTCTAAAAAATGCAAATTCTCACCCAAATCTGAGTTCAGGGACCCTGACGGGCGCTTTATCCTCTTGATTGGGGACTTGGATGACCGTCTCTACTCTCTAATCTCGTATTATGCCCCCAACAGAGGCCAGTACGCCTTCTTTCAAACAATGTTTGCAACTCTAGCACCTCTGTTGGAGGGCACAGTGATCTACGGAGGCGATTCTAACTCGGCCTTTGACCAGGGTCTGGACAAGTCTCGTCCCCCAGGCAAACGCCTCACTAGACCGACGAAACAGAGTCTACGCATAGCTAAACTTATCTTCCAGCAGGGCCTTATTGACATATGGAGGGAAGTGAATCCTACGCTGAGAGACTTCACGCATTTCTCCAACCCCCATAGGTCTTTTGCGAGAATTGACCACATCCTTATAACCCCTGCCTCCGTTCCACTAGCACACAAGGCACATATCAAAGATGTAGTCTGGTCGGACCACTCGTTGGTAATCCTTGTGCTTCAACGCCCCGGAGGACATAAACCTGTCCGGAGGTGGAGGCTCAACGAGTCCATCTTGAGTGATCCGATTAGAACTAAAACAATCGAAACTCACATTCGCAACTATTTTCTCAATAATGATACTCCAGATACTAGTCCCTCGTGCCTCTGGGCAGCCCACAAGGCAGTAATTAGAGGTCACCTGATCCAACTAGCCTCTCAAGTCAATAAGGAAAACAAATCTGACATTGAAAAGCTGGATAGGGATTTCACAGCCTTATTAAAGCGACACAAAGCAGATCGAAATGCTGTTCCTATCGCTCAGCTAGATGCAGCACGCACGGCCTTGAATCTCGCCTTAACTACCAAGGCTGAAAAATGGGTTCGATGGAACAGAAACAAATTTTATTGTAACGCTGATCGAATAGGTCCTATGCTTGCAAGTAAATTATCCCCGAAATTTAGATCTCCGGCCTTACCAAAGATCAAGATTCAGGGTGGCACTTTGTCCCAAAATCCTCAACGGATCATGGGGGAATTCCAAACCTTTTATAAAACCTTATACAGTAGTGGAAATAGCCCTTCTCCGGAGGCAATGGACCTCTTCCTAAATAATTTACAGATCCCTAAATTAGACACAAGACACCGCCAGAAACTAGATTCCCCTATTTCAGCTGAGGAAATTTGCGCGGTCATTAAAAACCTGAATTCACAGTCGGCCCCCGGCCCTGATGGTTTCTCCGTACCATATTACAAATCATTCTCCACTTTGCTCGCCCCTTATATGGCTAGGTTCTTCAATGCTCTTAGGACGGGGGACACTCTCGATACCTCACTTAACACAGCCTACATCACGGTCCTCCCTAAGCCGGATAAAGACGCAAGCTCGGTTAGCAACTACAGACCAATATCGCTCATTAACAATGATATGAAGGTCCTGACTAAGATCCTTGCAGACCGCCTAGCCTCCTTCATTAGCCTATACATTAATAAAGATCAGGTGGGCTTCATACCGAGGAGGCAGGGTCCCGATCAAACCCGCAGAGCAATTGATATAATTTCCCTTTTTAATTCCAACTGGGATGGGGGCCCATCCAGACAGGGTTGCCTACTCTCTCTGGACCTTCAAAAAGCTTTTGACGCTGTCCAATGGCCCTACATATTCCATTTGCTTAAAAAATGGGAATTTGGGGACTCGTTTCTCAATATCATTCACGCACTGTACTCAACTCCCTCAGCTCAGGTACGTCTGCAAGGGTTTTACTCGGACTCATTCCCCATATCCAGAGGTACAAGACAGGGGTGCCCACTCTCCCCGTTGATCTTTGCCATAGCGATCGAGTCTCTTGCAATAGCCATCAGAAACAACCCGAACATTCAAGGTGTTCAAAGTGGTTCCCGGTGCCATAAATGCGCATTATTTGCGGATGACATATTACTATTTGTAACATCACCACTAACCTCGCTCCCCAATATATGCAGTCTCCTAGATGACTTTGGACGGATCTCAGGCCTCAGGGTCAACTACGACAAATCCCAGGCGTTAAATATCAATATTCAGGAACCTCTCCTGGCCAGACTCAGGGATAGCTTCCGGTTCTCGTGGAGTAACTCCTCCATCCCTTACTTAGGGATTCGGCTAACTCCTAAAACTGAACTTCTGTATCAGGCCAACTTTCCTCCTCTCTACAAAAAACTGGAGGAGGACCTCATGCATTGGTCCAGGCTGTCCCTGTCTTGGCTAGGCAGAATAAACACGATAAAGATGACCCTACTCCCCCGTATCCTATACTATTTTAGAGCCCTTCCAATATCGATCGATAATACCCGCCTAAAACGCTTCCAAGCCAACATTGTTAAATACATATGGGGTAAAGGGGGTCACAGATTTTCCAAAGCGACCCTGTTTAGACCTAGGTCAGAAGGTGGCATGGGATTACCGAACCTAATCTGGTACTTACAAGCAGCACAATTGGCCCAGCTATCCACAGTATACTCTAGATGGGAACAACCTGACTGGGTTCACATAGAGAGACAAGCGGTCCCCCTCCACACCCTTGACTTTCTCCTTTGGTGCCCAAGAAAACTCAGACCCTCCATTCTTTCCCCAACGTTGTCAAATTCCTTTGCATTATGGGACAGATTGAAAAGCAACGAAAGATTATCATCCCCTATGGCACCATTACAGCACTTATTTAACAATCCCGAATTCCCCCCAGGTCTCAATATTTCTGACTTCAAATGGTGGCTCGATAAGGGGATGTACAGAATAGGACACTTCCTTAGACCATTAGGCCCAATCTCTAAAGCTTTTTGTGTCAGTAATCTAGATATGCCACAATCTGAACTCTTTAGATTCTCCCAAATATCAAGCTACTTACACAATAAGTGTAGATCTCTCCCGAATGGTACCCAAATGACTCCTTACGAACTATGGTGTGGCCAGGCCAGCGAGCAGAGGGGAGGCATTTCGGTGATTTACAAAGCCTTATCCTCTGCGCAATCCAAGGCACCTTACATGCTAGCCTGGGAGGAAGATCTGTCTCAAAGCTGGCAACTGGAAACCTGGCATAGGAACTTTTCCCAATCCTACAAAGGCATCCTGAACTCGGGGCTAGTGGAGAGCAACCTGAAAGTACTAACCAGATGGTACCTGGTTCCCTCCAAATTAGCTCGCTTTTACCCTTCAGCATCCCCCCTCTGTTATCGGGGATGTGGCCTTAAGGGTGATATGTTCCATACATGGTGGTCCTGCCCTAGAATCAGACATTTCTGGCACAAGATTTTCCTTTGGATTAGTAGAATTGCCGAAAGGCCTATCCAAATGTCGCCTTTAGTGGCACTCCTTAATTTCCCAGTAAGAGAAGTTTCCAGGATCACACAACGCCTCATCTTCTTCATCATCCTAGGAGCCAAGCTCACCCTAGCTAAAGCTTGGAAAAAACCGACAGTATCCACACTCTTGGCCAAAAGAAAGATTTCCTGGATTATGCACCAGGAAAAAATGGCAAGTGTGATCCTGGACCGCTCAGCCAAATTCCAACAAATTTGGGAACCTTGGGCGAAATACATTGGGGTCTCACTTTGACTCTTCCCCTAGAGCTTTTACACATCGACATTTCTCTCTTCCCCGGTCGACTCCTACGCATCTCTCTCTACCCTCTTCTCCTCTACCTCATCTCTCTACAACCTCCCTTTTTCTTTTCTCTATACTTCTCTCCTCCCTTTCTCACCTTACTTTTCCTCTTTATTATTGGTATTAGGCTTTGACCTGTGCTCGAGGGATCATAACCTGGCTTCGGACGGGAATCCTCCTGAGTCGGTCCCCGTCCCAAGCCCAAACCAGCACAACCCTACTGGCACCCCGATTCCTCGATGTCTATTTCATTTGTTTGTATATTTACCATCTCAGTTGCTACTGATAATCAGTTTCTAACGTTACTTGTTTAATTTTCGTAGACACCGACTCGTCTCGGTCATGTAATGCGGTGATCATGGATTTGATAGCCTAGGTCTTCATCACCGCCCTTCTGCATAGGTTTTTGACACTTTGCTTTTTCTAGTGAGAAAGATGTTGGGGGAGGTGGAGTCCCGCCACAGTGAGTACCCAATTGGGGTGGCGGGCCTCTCCCTCCCAATATCACATACAAACTAATCTAAACCTGATTTATGGCTCTCCTATGTTCACCTTGCTCAAAGCAATTGACTGAGTTTGTACTTTTTATACTGCACTGTTATGTATGCCAAAGCCTTATTAAGTTATACATAATATGACCGTGATGGTCATCTGTATTTTACTGTCCCACAAGTTCTTGTAACGACATGTAATGTTTTCCCAACGTCCCCCTTCCCTTCTCTTTTGAAAATAAAATAAAAATATTGAAATAAAATGAAAGATCCAAAAAACCTCTCGTTTACACAGAGATCGATATATATATATATATATATATATATATATATATATATAAATGTGTATATATATATATATATATATATATATATATATATATATATATATATATATACGTTCTCACTTGTATATTTAGTATGTTGCTTCTTGTGTTCTCTGTTCCAGGTTAACTAACCAATCAATGTATATTGTTTTATATTCATTTTGTTTTGGTTTTATTCCTGGTTTTTTCTAGGTACTTTTTGGGGGGTCTTTATTATGTATTTATGTTTATATATATGTTTATGTATACTTCTCCTCATGCTGTACTCTTTGTTCTATCTTCATTATGTTAGTTTTTTTCAAGTCTAGTTTTTACACACTTCAATGATTTTATTTGGTGCGTTTAATCGGTTCCCGACTGCCGCCTGTATATGTACAACGACAGAATGGCACGGCTGCGCAAACGGGTGTACCTGTACGTCCCTTTGAATTTGCCGCCATGCCATCGTGTGCGCGCCACCGGCGGCGGGCGAGCTCCGTGAGTAGGATCGTGGGTCCCGCGGAACTCGATGTCCGTGGGGATACCTGCGATCGTCTCATGGAGAGGAAGAACAGGGAAATGCTAATGTAAACAAGCATTTCCCTGTTCTGCCTAATGACACTGTCACTGATCACAGCTCCCTGTAATCGGGTGATCAGTGATGTGTCACACACAGCCCCCCCCCCCACAGTTAGAATCACTCCCTAGGACACACTTAACCCCTACAGCGCCACCTAGTGTTAACCCCTTCACTGCCAGTCACATTTACACAGTAATCAATGCATTTTTAATCGCACTGATCGCTGTATAAATGTGAATGGTCCCAAAAATGTGTCAAAATTGTCCGATGTGTCCGCCATAGTGTCGCAGTCACGATTAAAATCGCAGATCACCGCCATTACTAGTAAAAAAAAAAAAATTATTAATACAAATGCTATAAAACTATCCCCTATTTTGTAGACGCTATAACTTTTGCGCAAACCAATCAATAAACGCTTATTGCGATTTTTTTACCAAAAATATGTAGAAAAATACAAATCGGCCTAAACTGAGGAAAAAAAATGTTTTTTTATATATTTTTTGGGAATATTTAATATAGCAAAAAGTAAAAAATAATGTGTTTTTTTCACAATTGTCGCTATTTTTTTTTTATAGCGCAAAAAATTAAAACCGCAGAGGTGATCAAAAGCCACCAAAAGTAAGCTCTATTTGTGGGAAAAAAAGGACGTCAGTTTTGTTTGGGAGCCACATCGCATGACCGCGCAATTGTCAGTTAAAGCGACGCAGTGCCGAATCGCAAAAAGTGCTCTGGTCTTTGGCCAGCCAAATGGTCCGGGGCTGAAGTGGTTAATTGCTATACATGTTGGTCAGCCAATCAAACCGGGCTTTTTTTGTTGCATCACTTTTCGGTGGAGCATTTAAATATCTTATGTTTGGGGCTACATTTTTGTTGTGAACAAGCACGAGCTACCCGTGTGAAACCGGTCTACCAATGTTCCTGTAACGTCCTGTCTACGTCCTTTGACACTATAAAGTAACTATTCTACAGAAGTTCTTCCTTCCATGGTGTGCGACCAATTTTCTTTTTCTTCAATTAAATATTTGTGACTCCATTTTTTTTTTTTTTTCCAGAATTACATACAGTAATTCAAATATTGACCACTAGAGGGAGCTATGGATTTTGATAGCTGCTGAGATGCAATATCCGCCCCACAGGTAGAGCATTGTTTTAAATGTGTTAGCAGAATTGCATGGTGAGAAGGAGCAGTAAAACACAATGGCTGCATATAACTACAAAGAAGCAGACACTGAATATCTAAATAACAAATATGCTTGCCAACACTTGCCTTTTCATTTTTTTTTAAATAACATACCTAGAACAATATTTGTAGAAATATGAGCTTTCTTTATATATATATATATATATATATAAACAATTACTGAAATAGTTTATGGGGTTGATTGGCTAATAGGCTGTTCACTTTGTGAGGGAAGTTGCGCTTTGCAGGGGAATTTTCCCCACCACTTAGAGAATGTGGTGAAATTTAACTTTGTAAAGAATACCAAATCATGTGCAAGGAAAATAGGAAAAAAAATATTTTTGCTTGCAGAGCTTCAACTTATTCACAAAGCTCTTGAAAAGTGCAACTTTCTTTCTAAAATGAACAGTCTATTTGCCTTTACTAAACCCACCCCATCATTTCCTTTATTGGAGGACTTCTACCTTTACTTTTTTTTTGATCTGTGTATACAGTGTCTCACAAAAGTGATTACACAACCTCACAATATTGTAAATATTTTATTATACCTTTTCATGTGCCAACCAGGGCTTTTTTTCGGTGGGGACGTGGGGGAACGCAGTTCTGGAACCTTCAGCACTGAATCTACTGTTTCTAATGGCAAGGGGTGCTGGGGTTTGCTGGAGGGTCTATTGATGCTGACTGCTGGGGGACATATTATTGCTGGAGAGGGGTCTATTTTTTGCATGTTGGTCTATTGTTGCTGAGGAGGTCTGTTGCTTGTAGGGGATCTATTGTTGCTGGGTGGTCTTATGTTGCAAGGGGGGGGTAATTGTTACTGGAAGGGATCTATTGTTGAGGGAGGGGATTTGATTGCGGCTGCTGGGAGATCTGTTGTTGCTGCTGGGGGGTCTTTTGTTGCTGAGGGAGGGGTTCATTTTGCTGTCTGCAGGAGATCCATTTTACTGCTTGTCTTGTTATCATTAACGAATTCCGTACAAATTACTTAACACCACAAAATGATACTTGGCTCAGTAGTCAGAGATGGCTAGGGGGCGGAGACAAGAATTGACTCAGAAGGGGGGGGGGGGGGTTCCTGCACCTATTCTCTGAGAAAAAAAGCCCAGGTGACAACACTGAAGAAATGACACTTTGCTACAATGTAAAGTAGTGAGTGTACAGCTTGTATAACAGTGTAAATTTGCTGTCCCCTCAAAATAACTCAACACACAGCCATTAATGTCTAAACCGCTGGAAACAAATGTGAGTACACCCCTAAGTGAAAATGTCCAAATTGGGCCCAAAGTGTCAATATTTTGTGTGGCCACCATTATTTTCCAGCACTGTCTTAACCCTCTTGGGCAAGGAGTTCACCAGAGCTTCACAGGTTGCCACTGGAGTCCTCTTCCACTCCTCCATGATGACATCACAGAGCTGGTGGATGTTAGAGACCTTGCGCTCCTCCACCTTCTGTCTGAGGATTCCCCCACAGATGCTCAATAGGGTTTAGGTCTGGAGACATGTTTGGCCATCCCATCACCTTTACCCTCAGCTTCTTTAGCAAGGCAGTGGTCAGCTTGGAGGTGTGTTTGGGGTTTTTATCATGTTGGAATACTGCCCTGTGGCCCAGTCTCCAAAGGGAGGGGATCATGCTCTGCTTCAGTATGTCACAGTACATGTTGGCATTCATGGTCCCCTCAATGAACTGTAGCTCCCCAGTGCCGGCAGCACTCATGCAGCCCCAGACCATGACATACCCACCACTATGCTTGACTGTAGTCAAGACAGTGAAGACACACTTGTCTTTGTACTCCCCACCTGGTTGCCGCCACACACGCTTGACACTATCTGAACCAAAAACGTCTCATCAGACCACAGGACATGGCTCCAGTAATCCATGTCCTTAGTCTGCTTGTCTTCAGCAAACTGTTTGCGGGCTTTCTTGTGCATCATCTTTAGAAGAGGCTTCCTTCTGGGACAACAGCCATGCAGACCAATTTGATGCAGTGTGCGGCGTATGGTCTGAGCACTGACAGGCTGACCCCCCACCCCTTCAACCTCTGCAGCAATGCTGGCAGCACTCATACGTCTATTTCCCATAGACAACCTCTGGATATGATGCTGAGCATGCACACTCAACTTCTTTGGTCAACCATGGCGAGGCCTGTACTGAGTGGAACCTGTCCTGTTAAATCGTTGTCTTGGCCACTATGCTGCAGCTCAGTTTCAGGGTCTTTGCAATCTTCTTATAGCCTTACCCATCTTTATGTAGAGCAACAATTCTTTTTTTCAGATCCTCAGAGAGTTCTTTGCCATGAGGTGCCATGTTGAACTTCCATTGACTAGTATGAGAGAGTGAGAGCGATAACACCAAATTTAACACACCTGCTCCTTATTCACACCTGAGACCTTGTAACACTAATGAGTCACATGACACCGGGGAGGGAAAAGGGATAATTAGGCCCAATTTGGACATTTTCACTTAGGGGTGTATTCACGTTTGTTGCTACATTGTAGCAAAGTGTCATTTCTTCAGTGTTGTCACATGAAAAGATAGAATAAAATATTTACAAAAATGTGAGGGGTGTACTCACTTTTGTGAGATACTGTAAGTTCCAGATCATTGCCTACTGAAGAGAGTCAACTATAATTATCAAATAAAGGTCAGCAATGGACCTTATTTATCTTATGACAGGGTCACTTTAAAAACCAGCTGGTGACTGAATTGTTTTGTTATGGAATTCCCTCCAGCAATACTCCCCTTCAATCCCACACTGTCCCCTGCATTACCCACTCTTTGCCACAAGATGTCCTCGGTTTTCTGGTTGAATTTAGTCTCAACCTGGAAGACAGAGGACATAGAGCAGTGCTGGCGACCCTTGGCATCCCAGATGGTTTGGAACTACATTTCCCATGATGCTCATGCACTCTGCATCTTGGGAAATGTAGTTCCAAACCATCTTGTGGCAGAGAGTAGGTAATGCAGGGGACAGTGTGGGATTGAAGGGGAGTATTGCTGGAGGGCATTTCCACATCTTGGAAGGAAAATGATAAATGGTTTTCAATTTTTTTTACAAATAACTATCTAAAAAGTGTGTCATGCATTTGTATTCAGCCCCCTTTACTCTGATAGCCCTAACTAAAATCTAGTGGAACCAATTGCCTTCAGAAGTCACCTAATTAGTAAATTGAGTCCACCTGTGTGTAATTTAATCTCAGTATAAATACGGCTGTTCTGTGAAGCCCTCAGAGGTTTGTTAGAGAACCTTAGTGAACAAACAGCATCATGAAGGCCAAGGAACACACCAGACAGGTCAAGAATAAAGTTGTGGAGAAGTTTAAAGCAGGGTTAGGTTATAAAAAAATATCCCAAGCTTTGAACAGAGCAGTGAGAGCACTGTTCAATCCATCATCCGAAAATGGAAAGAGTATGGCACAACTGCAAACCTACCAAGAGAATCTGTCCACAGGACAACTATTAGTCGTGCTCTCCACAAATCTGGTCTTTATGGAAGAGTGACAAGAAGAAAGCCATTGGTGAAAGAAAGACATAAGAAGTCCAGTTTTCAGTTTGCGAGAAGCCATGTGGGGGACACAGCAAACATGTGAAGAAGGTCCTCTGGTCAGATGAGACCAAATTTTAACTTTTTGGCCTAAAAGCAAAACGCTATGTGTGATGGAAAACTAACACTGCACATCACCCTGAACACACCATCCCCTCTGTGAAACATGGTGGTGGCCGCATCATGTTGTGGGGATGCTTTTCTTCAGCAGGGACAGGGAAGCTGGTCCAAGTTGACGGGAAGATGGATGGAGCCAAATACAGGGCAATTTTATGAGAAAATCTGTTAGAGTCTGCATAAGACTTGAGACTGGGTCGGAGGTTCACCTTCCAGCAGGAAAACGACCCTAAACATACAGCCAGAGCTACAATGGAATGGTTTAGATCAAAGCATATTCATGTGTTAGAAAGTCCTGACCTTAATCCAATTGAGAATCTGTGGCAAGACTTGAAAATTGCAGTTCACAGACGCTCTCCATCCAATCTGACAGAGCTTGAGATATTTTACAGAGAAGAATGGGCAAAAATGTCACTCTCTAGATGTGCAAAGCTGGTAGAGATATCCCCAAAAAGACTTGCAGCTGTAATTGCAGTGAAAGGAGGTTCTACAAAGTATTGACTCCGGGGGGACTGAATACAAATGCCTCCCACACTTGTCACATATTTATTTGTAAAACATTTGAAAACCATTTATCATTTTCCTTCCACTTCACAATTATGTACCACTTTGTGTTGGTCTATCACATAAAATCCCAATAAAGTACATTTACGTTTTTGGTTGTAACATGACAAAATGTGGAAAATTTCAAGGGGTATGAATACTTTTTCAAGGCAGTGTGTGTGTGTATATATATATATATATATATATATATATATATATATATATATATATTTATTATTTGCCTGTATATAGCTTTTGAGACTGTGGATCGGGGTTAATGACTGTATCTCTGAAAATTGCTTTGCATGTATATAGTATGCATGTATTTAGTGGCCATGTAATCAGCTCAGGCTGTCATTTGCATGGAATTTAGAATAACTTCTGACATCGATCACATCTACAAATGCACAATTAGCTAATTTAATCCCATTTGCATAATTTCTTGGTCCAGTGTCAATAAATTTATAACCTTGCAAACACATGACCCAACCTAATTACATCATCTGCATGAGAAATCAACATGTATGCAGAGAGATGTACAGATCTGTCTTCCCTAACGGCGTCTGCTGCAGTTCACAGAGTCTCATGCTGAAAATTAAAGGGAACTACTGTATATGTTCACGTGAGTCGCTGCTTTCTCTGTGCTCATACTTTTTTTTTTCTTTTTTTCGCCTTCAAAATTTTATCGTTTTTAACCAAATTGAAGGTGCACAGTGCACAAGAGGGATCTCAAAGTTTAACCACAAGCATCTATCCATGTGGACCATACCTTATCAAATTTACCCGGACGTTGTCTGCTTTCATATGTGAGTCTGTACAGGGGCAACACTGAGTTAACCAAGCTCCGCCAAGAGTCATGAGTAGGAGGCTCCACCGACTTCCATTTTAAAAGTATTTCTCTTCTGGCATAGAACAGGAAGAAGGTCATGCAAAGCTTGCTGTATCTATACCCTTCGATTTCTTCCATATGGCTCAACATTAGAACCTGAGGATCCAACTGCACCCTTGCCCCATATAGCTCACTCAGTGTAGAGGCTGCAGCCATGCAATACGGCTGGAGCTTGGGGACAGGACCAGATCATATGCCAGAATGTGCCTGCTTCTTGGTTGCATCTTTGACAAGTCGGGACGTGTTTAGGGTACATGTAGGCCAGTATGGTAAGCCCTGTGGAGGAACTTGAGTTGTATAAATCTGTCTTTAGCGGCTATCATGGAAGGAATGAATGTGGAAACACACTCCTCCCATTCTTCCTCAGCTAGGGACGAGATATCTTCCCTCAATTTATCCCATGATCTAGTCAGTTTGGTGGCATGGGCAACCGTCAGGTATAAATACAGAGAGGAAAGGGGCTTTCCCATCATGCTGGAGGTCAGGAGGCACTCAATAGGGTCCAACTCAAGGACCAATGGTTCTGTAAAATGAGCACCAAAGGCATGTCGCAACTGCCAATATCTGAACATTAAAGAGCAAGGTATTGAGTACAGGCGTCTCAGTTCCTGAAAATACATGATTCTGCCATTAAGTGTTATGTGTTTCAATGTGGTAATTCCCCTTTTAGCCCACAAAAAAGGGTCCAGGATACTGTTCACGTGTGGTAGCATAGGATTACCCTATAGAGGCATATGTGGGGAGATATGAGCAGGTCACCTATAAACTACTCGGGCATCCTGCCAAACCTTCACCGTAGTCCTCATGAGAGCTGTCATGAAGGGACTAGCCTTTAGCCCTAGGAATGCCAGGTCACTCAAAGCTGCATAAGAACCCAGAATAGCCGCTTCCAATGAAACCGCCGGGTTCTGTCTGGGTTGGGAGAACCACCATCTCACAGTGACAAGAACAGCTGCCCAGTAGTAAAGTTAGAAGTTTGGGGGCGCCAGACCTTCTCCCAATAGAGGTGGATACAATATCTGCTTTGCCACTCTGGGGGGTCTCCCAGCCCACGCAAAGGAAATCAGCAACCCCTGCGAGGAATGTGAGGAACTGAGGGGTGCAGCGGGAAAAATACTGATTTGTTCCAATGAATACATATGCCTGAATATCCACCGAACTGAGTGAACAGGGTTAATGTGGTTTGAAGGGATGACAAAGCATGCCAGGTAAAGTAAGGCGTCATCCACATATAGGGACAGTTTTTCTTCAATTGGGCCCACCACTATCCCCCGAACCCTCTTTTCAGCTCTGATCAATACAGCTAGAGGTTCCAATGCTAGGATGAACAGTTCTGGGGAAAGGGGGCACCCCTGACACGTTCCCCGATCTAGTGAGAACGCCTCCGAGAGGCAACCATTGGTGCAAATCCTGGCTTGCGGGTTGGCATACAGCATCCGAAACCAAGTCATAAACCGCGGGCCAAACCCAAATTTGGAGAGTACTTTCCACAGGTAGCCCCCCTCAATGGAGTCGAAGGCCTTCTCCACGTCCAATGAGGCCACCACTCCTGTCATGTCGGGTTGTGCCCTGTCAATATGGGTGAAGAGTCGTCTGATATTGATATCTGTACCTCACGCGGGCATGAACCCCGCCCGGTCTGGGTGTATCAGTGCGGTTATAACTGTGTTCAGTCTGTTGGCTAGAATTTTAACCAACAACTTGGCATCAACATTTAGTGGAAGATAGGGTGGTATGAAGAGCATAAGGAGGGATCCTTCCCTGGCCTGGGGATCACCACTATAACTGCCTCTCTCATAGAGCTAGGGAGTGCCCCCATCTCTGCTGATTCAGCAAACAGTGTCTTGTCTAAATGTCTTCAGGATTTCCTCCACCATGATGGGTCCGTCCAGTCTATTACGGTAAGTGGAAGTGAGAACCGGGATGTCAATATCAGCTAGGTAGAACATCAAATCTTCCTCCCTGTAAGTAGCCCTGGAACTAAAAAGGTTTTGGTAAAATTCTACAAAGCAACAAACCCCCGCCACCACCACCACACCCGTCCCTCTTAAACTGAGGAGGGTCTCCAACCAGAAACCTGAATCAGCGTGCCGGCTGCAAAGGGGGGACCCATGCAAGTAGTGAGCTGCACCACTCCGGAAAGTATCTGGGGGGTTTAAACAAGCGGACCAGTTCTCAGCTCTGTGGCTTCCGCTGGGACAATAAGTGAGCTGAAGGGGACATGAGTCAATCAGGGAAAAGCAGTAGTCTCTAGATTCCCCCTCAGCAAACAGAAAATTGTGATCTAAAGCGTTAAATGCAGCTTAAGAGTATCCACCGCATCACCACTTAGTAAGAAAGGAAAAGTCATAGTTCAAATCTCCTGACAATGTCAAGGGCAAGTTCTTATGTTACTGCAAGATATTTAACCCGGCACAACTGGTGGAACATAGCCCATGTGACACCCAGCAGCTCTATTCATGGAATCCCCTCAGGTTGACCACCGTATTCCCCGGATTTCCAGTAAAATGTTCAGGAGTGGAAACTCAAAGCGAAGTAGAGGATAGGCCCAAGGGTCTCAAACCAGTTTAGGGGCCTTGCCAGGGGGAATAGGGATGAGTCTCAGTAGACATCTTAGGCTTAGAAGAGGCCTCAGCATATGGTGAAGTCAGTAAGGCCCCATATCCTGGATCCAAACAGGAATCAAAAGGCATCAACATGGCGTAAAACACATTCAAGTGGAACTCACGGCTCAACAGATCAGCAAACATGTGGCAGGGACTCCAGCCAAACAGAGGCCTCTCTCGGCGTATTGAAGAACCAGGTTGATTCTCCGTCTTGAACTCTCAGGCGCGCTGGGAGTAATACACTCTAGCATATATTTCGGGCTCTCATCGCTGCTTTTACCTGATCGAATGATTTCCAGAGCTTCTGTGTCTCCACTGAGTATTCAGGGAGTATCAGTAGTTTGTTGTTCTGGAAGCGTAGGACCCATAGAGCCCGAGAGGCATGGAGAATTTCATCTCTGTCCCGGAAAATAAGTGCAAGAAGATCCTCGGTGGGGCTCCCGGGGGCCCTGGTTTAGGCGGAACGCGGTGCACTCGTTCCACCGCATAGTGGGGAGATAAGCGTGCTTCAGGCAGGAGGGAGCGCAGCATGTCTTCCACAAAGCTGGTCGGATTTCTCCCCTCTGCTAC
>JBBGZY010000085.1:1945000-2075000 GCA_037952925.1 Lithobates clamitans
CCCAGAATGCACTCGGAGGACCACCTCCACTGAGTTATCTCCGGGACAGTGGAGCACTCATACGCTTCAACACGTTGCTTTTCCAACACTGGCCCATGGCGACAACGACACCCACCGGCACAGTGTGGAACTACACGCAACGTCAGCCAAGCTGGAACAGAGGCAAATCTAACTTCCTATAATAAGTGACCCACTAGATTTACCTATCAGTGGTAGATAAAAATCTACCAGCGCTACATATTCATTAAGATAAAAAAAACTTTTGTGCGTAGCAGCCTCCCCAGAACCCCTCAATATTTACCTGAGCCCTGTATCTCCAGCGATGTTCACGAATGTCTAAGCCATCCGGGACACTCCTCTTGATTGGTTGGGATACAGCAGCGGTGCCTTTGGCTCCCGTGGCTGCCAATCAAAGTCAGCCAGCCAATCAGGGGAGAGAGGGGGTGGGGCTGGCTCGGGGCGCCGTGTCTGAATGGACGCACGGAGCTGTGACTCCGCTCCAGTGCCCCCCATAGGAAGCTGCTGACTATGGGAGCACTCAATAGGAGCGAGAAGCCAGGAGCAGCAAAGAGGGACCTAAGAAGAGGAGGATCCTGGATGCTCTGTACAAAACCAACTGCACAGAGGAGGTAAGTATAACATGTTTATTATTTATTTTATTTTTTTTAAGCCTTTACATTTACAATCACTTTAATATACTTCCTGCAACGAGCATCAGGGGATGACTAATGATATAAGCTTCTGGCTACTGGGAGACACCTGCTGGTGGATGCTGGAACTGCAGCCTATGGATCTGTGAGCCACAGTGCCATCAGCAGGTGAGCCCTTTGCTGACACCCCAGCTTAAAGGGGTTGAAAGGTTGTTTTTTTTTAACATAACAAACATGTCACTTACCTCCTCTGCGCAATGGTTTTGCACAGAGTGGCCCCCATCCTCCTATTCTGGGGTCCCCCAGCGGCGCTCCTGGCTCCTCCCTGCATCGCGTGCCCCCTTGCAAACCCACATTCCAACGGAGCTCCTGAGTCCTGCTGCTGTGTCCATTGACACAGACAGCAGGACTCACCCCCCCTCAGCTCCCGTGTCACTAGATTTGATTGACAGCAGCGGAAGCCAATGGCTGCTGCTGCTATCAATCTATCCAATGAGGACCCGAGACAGTGGCTGGAGCTGCTAGGCTCATTCTCATTGCTGGAAAGATCGGGTTCAGGTAAGTAAAAGGGTGGGTGCGGAACTACAGAAGGTTTTTCACCTTAATGCATAGAATGCATTAAGGTGAAAACCCTTGAGGGTTTTCTACCCCTTAGGCAAAGCTGGGACCTCAGTGAGCATAAGTAAAATTTCAGATGGGCTGTATAGACGGACGGCAGCCCTTCAGGCTGGAAACTTCTCCTCCTGGACAAGAACAGGGAAGGCTATTTATGCACTTCCCCAGTCACCTTCTGGGCACCCCACCAGGGATTGGCTGAGACAACATAAATATTCAGGTTGCTGATTTACCTTTCCAGCCCACTACATTCTAGAAACCTCCAGAAGGCAGTGGGATAAAAATCAAATTTGCAACCAGTGGAGCCCAGATCAGCCCAAAGCAATCACAAGTTGCTCCATTTGTAGGTGGGGTGAAGCGTGTGTGGCCGACAATAATTCACATAGTCGAGTGCAACAGAGAACTATTATTGAAGTGATGCAGCAACAGTTCACAACAAACCTGGTGGAACAGCTAGCCGGCCCGGTACACTCACAGTTTCCAATGACGTGAAGAAGTAGACTCCAGCCGAACTAACAGCGTCTGTTGAGTGGGGACAGAATGCGGCGTGGCCATCACATGCCCAATCAGGAAGGTGTACAGAAGAGATGCAACCCTATGTTTTCCCTCCTCCTCAGGAACCTTTCCCTAGTGCTATTACTGTTCCTCACAGACGGTTTACTTACCTACCCTACCCTACCAACTCTCCAAAAGCACGCCAAACCTGAGAGTCAGGGCCTTAAAAAAGGTTTGCTTGATTGCCAGAGTCATATTGGATGAAAGCATCCAATTGGATCGCTTCCCCAGTGACCCAGGAAATCATAGAGGAACCATTTTTCGGCCGCCTTCATCTCCAGCTGCACTGCCGCTGCAAAAAAGCGCCACCTGCAGTAGAAAAAGCATACTGCATCTACCGACACACTGATTACAAAGGAGCCAAAAAAAAACTAAGTTTGCCTAACCAACCTGTCTGAGAGGTTGCTACATATATAAATGATTAAATCTGAACTCCAGCCAGATATAAAAGACAAAAATCAATGCATTTCTATAATAATTATTTTATGAGATGAAAAAACAGCACAAGCAGCCAATCTGTTCATGAGCTGACAAGGATCATGCTGATAGGAGAGAAAGCGCAGTGACCAGGAGGTAAACTAAACACTGTACTGTCTCTACTTTAACTCTCCAATCACAGACTGAGAGCGGATCCATCACACCCTGGGCTCAGAGGAAATAGATGAATGATGCTGACTGTCAGACTGAGGACATCTAGTGGCAGAAAATAAGTACCGTATAGTTTAATTTGCTTTTTGTTTTTATCTTGATCTTTTTGTCTGGTGTTCTGCTTACAGTGGTTGTAAAGGCAGAAGGTTTTTAACCGTCATGCATTCTAAAAAAAGTTTGTGTGCTGCTCCCCCTACACCCCCCCTTAAAACTTATCTGAGCCCTCTCTCAATGCAACGATGTGCATGGAAGCCTTGGCTGTCCCAGGTCTCTCTCTCTCCTCAATGGCTGGGACACAGCAGCAGAGCTATTGGCTCCCACTGCTGTCAATCACAGCCAATGAGCCAATGAGGAGGGGGCAGGTCTGAACCACGGCTCTATGTGTCTTATGGACGCATAGAGCGGGGCTCTGGAGCGAACACGCACCAGTGCCCCCATAGCAAGCATTTGCTATGGGGACACTGGTCAAGGGGGAGGAGCCAGGACCGCCGGCGGGGGACCTGTGAAGAAGAGGATTGGGGCATTACACAGAGCAGGTAAGTATGACATGTTTGTTTTTTATCTATTTTTTTTAAACAACCTTAATATCACTTTAATCCATATAGAATTTTCAGATATGTTAACCACCAGTGCCATAAAACATGACATTATTTCTTAGAAGGATAATGTCTCTTTACAGGACACGTTCTACCCTGATTCATGTGCTGTGCCGGTAAGATAAAACCTTTGCTTTTTTTTTCTGGAATTTACGATAAGGGAAAACAAATCCTGGAGACAGTTGCTGCTGACAAGATGAAATGGGGCATGAATTTAAGTGTAAACAATATGGGAAGGTTGTTGAAAGGCTTGTTAGAAAATGACATGTTTGAACTTAGCTGGACACTTAAAAGGCAAAGTTCCATTTGGAAGCCACCCTAGCTGAGATACTGTTACCAGGATAGAGTTAAGGGAGAGCTCCAGTTAGGATAAAAAAATGCCCACTAAACATATATGATGTCATTGTATGTTCACCTAATTTTAAAATGTATGACTAAGTAAAAATAAATAATGTATATATATATATATATATATATATATATACACACATACAGTATATATATATTGTGGTAGTGTGGTACCCCACCAGTGTATGGGTCCAGGATTCTCAACCAGGCAGGTTGATGGGCTCCAGGGTATTTGCTTGTTTGGGAGGAAACTGGCCTTTCAGTTTCCTCATTATTTACTAAAGTCCACTTTAGGACCAGGAGCCCTCGGATTTTGTAGTGATCCAGGTGGGATAAAATCCCCAGTCCTGGGTCCGGGTTTTGAGATCCACCAGCATACTGACTGGTCAGGTGTGTACTGGGCTATTTGTAGACACCTGACCATGGTTCTGGGTTCCACCCTCCCGAAGAGTCCAGGCGAGCAAGGGAGAAGTGTGCATGTCTGCACAGTTACGTCTGTCAGAGCAGACAGAGGGTCCAAGCCGGTGGGCTGGAACAGCAAGGAAGCTGGAAAAGAGTCCTGGGGTACAGGGTTTGTACAGGAACTCCGTTATAGAGCCAAGAGGGCTGAAGCATAAGCCTGAGAAGCGGTGCTGCTCGTGAGCCAGGTGGTTTGGTATTTTTCGTTTATTACTACATTACTGCTGTGAAACCCCCACGTGGGAATTCAGGATGGACATTTTCTTTCTTTAATAAAAGTGGGCTTACAAGCCCTTAAACGACATATCTGGCGGGGACTCCACTCACTGGTGGGCTCTACACTAAGCTAAACAACCCCCAACTTTACTAATATATATGGATATATAGATATATAATATATCTATATATATATATATGTATGTATGTATGTGTGTGTGAGTGTGAGTGTAGCCAGACAGCACAGAGCTGTGACCCGAGTGGGAGGGACAGAAGAGCCACTGCCAGGATACAGAGCAACCCAGAGTGAGCAGACACCTAATCAGAGGGTAGAGATGGGCAGAACACCCCTTTTAGGTTTGCAGCAGAACTCTCGAACAGGGGTAAAGTTCTAACCCGAACGGCCATTGAAGTTTACGGGAGCCGAATAAGAAAAATCAAAAGTGCCCATTTTGAAGGCTTACAGTATATGCAAGTAATTGACCATAAAAACTATCATTTTTTTCAGGAGCAGCGATTTTAATGATGCTTAAAGTGCAACAATAGAAAATAAAAAAAATTGCTTTAAATATAGTGCATTGAAGGTCCCCTTAGTCTGCCTGTAAAGTGGCATACCTGTAGCACGTATAGAACATGCTGCAGCAAAAGTGACACTTCTAAAGAAAAAAAAAAACATGAGTCAAATCACATTTAAAATGACTCATGGCATTTACTACTCCAACCGAAGCCTACCTCTCGGCAGGAGGAAAGTGATATTTGTATTCCATGTACGTGTCATGGCGGTTACTCACTCTGACTATCTGATGTACTTGCTGTTATACCTGTACAAACTAAGCAACCAATTTGTATATGTCTATATGTTTTCTTTTTTAAAACTTGAACAAAAATAAATTAAAAAAAAAAAATAAAAATAAAATGACTCATGGCTGTAATTGCCGGCACCAGGCTATTGAAAATTTGAAGGAAAAAAAAAGGGCGTAGGGTCCCCCCCAAAATCCACACCAGATCCTTATTCCGGGCATGCAGTCTGGCAGGTTAGGAAAGGGGGGGGGGGTGAGCAAACTAAAATCACATAATGCATTATTTTTGCAAGTTAATTCCTTGGCGCAAGCTGCAAGCAAATATGTGGCCTCTCAGGTGGCCATGTCTTGGCGCTGAGCGGCTGCATATTTCCGTGCATTAGTGCAAACAGCGCTGTGCCAAGGGCACGCGAGCTGCGCGCTCGCGGCACAATTACAATGGCTAACGGACAACCAATCTCGGCGGTCACAACGACCTTAAACCCAGCCCTGCCTATCGACATGTAAAACCCCTTAAAGCGGTTGTAAAACCCGCTTGGTCATTTTAACCTACAGGTAAGCCTATAATAAGGCTTACCTATAGGTAAAATGAATATCTCCAGAACGTGCACCGATTAGGAGATATTCACCCTGCATGCAGCCAATGACATCACTGGCGCACACGCTCTGAAGGTCCGGCATACCTTGTCAGAACTTCAGAGCTTAGTGCCGAAACCAAGGGCTCCCACGCGAGTGACGTCATCACAGCTCTGGCCAATCACATAGCTGGAGATCGCAAACCCGGAAGACAGACAGAGGGAACATGTCAGCCCTCTCAGCAGTGACTTTACAGCGCTGGAGGGCTTCGTTCCAAGGTGAGTATTTCATAATGTGATAGTATGTGATGCATACTGGCACATTTTGGCATCGTCTTGCAGGGTCAAGCAACCGCTTTAGAGGGCCAACAGATGCCAGCTCCAAGGGGTTGAACTTACATAACTTAACAAAAACAAAAGGGGACCTCTCTTGATCCCTTTATGAGGGGGTCCAAAAAGAAGAGAGGACCAAAAAGGGGGGAAAAAATAAAGAGTGGAAGAGACAAGGAGTTGGGAGGACATTAGCATCATAAGGGGAGTCGAGAGATGGGAGGGGCAAGAAGACTCCGCACCATCTGCACCAATCCCCGCCCCCCCAGGGAAGGCGGCCGAAGGCCATGGCGCCCCATCATGCATTGGGCTCTGTTCTAATCAAATCTAATCTGATGTTGCCCAGAAGTCCATTACTTTTGCTTAGAATGTCTAGTCTTACATAATTATTGTATTGTACCATTGAAAATTTATGTCTGGAGTTGTGTTGGCACCTGGATTGTAATTGTACTAAATAAAAAAAAAAAAAAATCTAACCACCAAAAAAAAAACACAGTGTAAAGTTGAGGCCTAAGCCTGCATACAGCCTTGTACAGCCATACATTACTATTATACGCAGCAGCTGTGTATTACAGGCATGGAAGAACATTTGCAATTTTCGGTCTACGACATCATGCACCCATGTGCACAAGTCCAAAATCTGACCTCCTGGAAAACACAGTGTAGTTTCCCTTTAAAACTTCCATCAAACGACGATCGCCCCTTCGGCAAATATCCATTGCCACTGGGATGCGGAGCGTTTTGTGCAATTGACTGGAATAAAAGTTCACAATTTATGTCACCTTTTATCTACACCGGTAGGCAGTACTGATATTGAACATAATTTAGCTAGCATTACTGGCATTTGACTGAGCCAAGATTTTATATGAATAGCTCAATACCAGCGAAAACAATATATCATATATTCTTGGCAAAATATATCCCTGACTGATGCAATAGATTTGAAATAGCTAAGCTAAAGGGACACCTCTACTTTTCAGTAAACAAAAAAAAAATACATCTTTTAGAACCACTTTGATTCATACAATTTCAGTCTTAAAATGCTTCCATTCTTTCACAGCAAGATATCCCATGTAAATCTTTAATGATCACAGTGGGGGGAACTGAATTTATCTTAAGGTAGAAGGTAAAATACTCGGGAGTTAAATTGTTTGAACATATTTGGCATTTTGATTTCACAGTTGAAAGTGTTTATTAATACTGGGAGGCTGCCTTGTTTCATTTTTAACTCAATGGTAGGTCTTGTAAGAGTTACACATCATACTGTATTCATTTGTTTATAGCAAAAAAAAAAAAATGTTCTGGAGGAAGTTGAGGTAAATGTGTTAGGCTGAAAGGGAAGCAATAATTCTTTTTTTTAACCAGAACATATCTTGAGTTTATTTTGCAACCGTTCCTGAAAAATAATTTCAGGTATTTTCTACAATTTTTTTAAAGCTCTAGGCTATTTTTTTTTTAATTTTAACGTCTCTCAGGAGCAATATAAAATAAAAAAAGAAGCTTTATTTGCAATGCATAAGTTCTCTGTGTGTATCTGCAATACTTATACTTTGCCACAAGATGTCCTCAGTCTTCTAGGTTCATCAAAGCCAGTGTTATTAAGCCTGGAAGACTGAGGACATACTTTGAGTGCAGAGCATCACGACCCACCCCTGAGGAGTTGCCATTAAGCCATTACGGCCCCTATGCACTCAAAGAGTAATGATGCAGCGTGTGCACTGCCCACCTCTTTCCACCTCTATAGAAGGTATGAAGAAGAAGAGGACCCAGTGCATCCTGTGACAGGCCTGCATACTCCAGAAAATATAGGTATAAGCAAAATAAAAAATAAGCAATATGGGGAAGGCATAGCTGAGTGGTGAAAAATGAAGCCTAGAGTTGAGCTATACATTTTTTTATTTAGTGGAACTGGATGTGATCTAATCAAATACGATTTATCTATTTTATTGTTAATGAATTGGAGAGATCCACCCCCTCTCCCTATGTCCTGGTGAAGTTTATCATTGGCCTGGAAAGTGAGTAGAAATCCAAAAGTTTAAATTGTTGCCAAAACAGACAGAGGGGGACTCTTCCAATGGGGCATTTGTTCCAGTGACAAGTGTCTGAGTAAGGGATTGCCCTTCATTCTAGAGTGATTTCCTCTCACCTTCTGTTCAGTTACCAAGTGTCAGGGCTGGGCTCAGCCCTTCCTTCTCAAAGCTGGCTGCTCAGCTGTCGGCTAATTGCCAGCTCCTATCTCTCCACAGTGACTCACCTGTTGATGATATTCTGCTCGTCAGTCCTGCCTACTTAAGCCGTCCAGCCCAGATGATCTCTGCCTTCGTCTTGGTCACATCTCTAGAAAAGCTCTCCTGTGTTCCTGTTAAAGACTTGCTTGGCTGACATTCCTTCTGGCTCCAGATCCTGCTTGCTGTTCTACTATGCTCATCTCTGGCTCCCTGATGTTTTGGCTTGTCTGATTTCCGTTATAGTTCCTGAACTCTGGCTATGTTTTGACTACGTTTACTCTGTTTACCTTTTTATCATTATTGTTAAACAAATGTGATTTAACTGTACTTCTGTCTCAGTCTGATTCATGGTTTCTGACTTGAAGGCCATCTGCGGTGTCTCAGGGCTGGGCCCATCCCTTCCTTCTCTGAGCTGGCCACTCAGCTGTTGGCTAATTGCCAGCTCCAATCTCTCCACAGTGACTCACCTATTGATGATCCTGCTCATTTTTGCCCTTTTTCTGTTAATTCAAACTTAATTTAAGAAAAAAAATCTGATTTCTGCAGATTGGCTTTAAAATCTATACAAAACTATGATACATAAGGAGTCATTGATGCCTCTTTTCTGGTTCATTTTTTTCACTTGGCTTCTGGTTGATGGGGCAAAATTTAGATGTTATGACTTTGTTAGGTCCATTACAGTATCCAAATGACATAAGTTATATTTTCAGCAGCCCCAGAATTTTGAGAGCAAACTAATTGTTAATAAATGTCCAAGGATTTTACAACTTTTTTGTGCATTCTTTGAATTTTTTTGTGGTTATGAGAAGCAACCCAGTGTTTGCAACTCCACTCACTGCAACTGTTGCTACTGTAAAAATGGAAAACTGTTGCTACATGCACTAATTGTATACAACTTTAGTTAGATAGACTATACTATCCTCGTCCTTTGACTTTACAAGTGCAAACATTGCTCCTCAAAGCTTGTGGTCACCTTTTTTCTAATGGTGGTCATACATGATTTGATTTTATTATCCAATCGATTCAATCAAAATGATGGTTTCAAAAAAAAATTCAGCAGCCATAAGTTCCCATTTCAAACAACGTATTTTTTTTTTTATTACAGGTACTTATATGGCACCATCAATGTATGCAGCACATTACATATACTGTATATTCACATCAGGCCCTGCTCTAAAGGAGTTTATAATCTAAGGTCCCAGAATAACATTTACACATATACTAGGGCCAATTAGACTACCAGCATGTCTTTGCAGTGTGGAGGAAACTGAAGTACCCGGAAACCCACACAGGCAGAGGGAGAACATGCAAACTGCAGGCAGATAGCATTGTGGTTGAGATTTGAACCGACAACCCTAATGATGCTAAACAGAAATGCTAACCACTTAGCCATAGTGCTGCCTGTCAATCAAATCCACTTTCCCATGTGTTGCCTATCAACTGAAGGGGTTTTTAACGTTTTGTTTCTATTGTAAGAGATCAATCAGAAAATAAATAAATCACCTATTGAAGCGTGTATGGTTACCATAAGTCATATTACCTAAATATCTCAGATGCCAGCAAAATATTTCAATCCAACAATATTTTAACTAATTTTGGCTGTGGACAGGTAATTCAAGCTGTAGCTTGAGCTTATAGCCTTGTCATATCGACAAAAATTGGGTAAACCAATACTCCCACAGCTAATACTAATGCTAATACTGCAGCTAATGCTCATGCACATGTACCTGCACAGGGACGAGCTTGGGTTGATATCCAATGTGCATTGACACGTAGGTGTATGTCCACGCACATAGGGATAAAGCTGCCTATTTAAAGGAAACTTCCTCATGACCTTTGTTCCTGTGTTCCTGCTACCAAGCTACCAGCACCCGTGCTTCTTTGAGCCTTGTACCCACTTGTACCTGTCACCACTTTCAGGGGTGCTTACTACAGAGCCGCAAGGGAAACCCTCTCGCTAGCTCGGCCTCCAACCAAGGTACATGACAAAGCCATTTTTTATATATGAGATACAGAACAGTTTAATTATTTTTTATAAAACAAATTCAATAAAACATTTTCACACATTAAACTTATTTAGGATGTATTCTTCACAAAATATAATAACCATAGCTCAAATGCTTTAAAACCCAACAAAAATATTACAGAATACAAAGGGGTCCTTTTTGACCCTTCAAGTGTGGGTCAACCCTGGGTATCCAAGTCTATGTAGACTCCCATTGTGGACCTTTATCTGTAAATAGTAGAAGACTAAATATAAATGAGACTTCTAAGGTGCCTTCATACATATAGGGCATACCATGTGATACCAACGTAATGTTTTTATTCTTGCACATTTTAAAAATGTAAGAGTCCAGGGCTTACTATGAATGCACCAATGGCGCATTGCCACAAGAGGAAATCCGTGCCAACTGAGCATGTGCCAAAGATGCCAACCTGTACCTGCCCAGAAGACCTGATGGAAAAAGGCAGGAAAATGCCCAGGAGGCGCACAGAAAGTGACCTCAACCTGATGGAAAAAGGCGGGAACATGCCCAGGAGGTGAACAGAAAGTGACCTCAAACTTCCCTATATAAGCACAGCCCAGACACTGCCAAATTGCTGGATTATCTTCAGTCCCATGTTGTTCCTGTGCTCGCGTGTGATCTGTCTAAACTTGTTGTGACCTGGAAACCTATTTGACTACTCTTGATTGCTGCTTTCCATTGACCTCGGATTTGTACCTTGACCATTCTACTTCTTTGCCCCTTTTGTACTCAGCTGCCAGATTGGAACCGACCCCGGCTTGGATCTCGACCATTCTTCTTCTGATTAACCATTTTACAGTTTGTTGCCAAACTGGACTTGACCTCGGCTCGGATCTCGGACTAAGGCTTGCACGGTGCTCTGCACCCCTGGCACCCGTGCCACTCGGTGTCCACCAAGTCTCTGTCTCCATCTCCAGAGGCTTCAAGGACCCGAGGTGCAAGGGAGGCCTCACCACTACTTCAGTCTCACATCAGGTTCGTGGCCCGCGTGACAAAAAAGTTAATCACTAGATCCTTAAGGTGCATAACAGTCTTGTATATATTCCCATCGGACAGGTTCCTAGATTACAGGCTCATCTGTAGCGATTAGACATGTGCATTCATTTTCGTCCAAATGCATTTTCATCCGAATTTCAGGTATTTTTTTAACAAACGATAACGAAAGTGCAGACTCCGAAAAACGAAAGATCCGACATAAACAAATGCTTTATTTTCATTTTCGTTGCTACAACAGTTCGATATGGATAGGAGATTCGACATGATGATGACAATAATAATCAAACCTGTGGTCGAATGTGCCTAACCTTAACTCTATTAGTCCAAGATTATTCTACATAGAGAGAAAAGATTCGACATAGAGAGAAAAGATTTGACGTAGGGGAGAAAAGATTTGACGTAGGGGAGAAAAGATAAATAAAAATAATGATGATGATGAATGTTATTGGCTGATTGTAACCAAAAAGGAGGAGCAGTAAAATAGCTAGAACTAAGTACACACGTACTTTGGCTTATGGTGTCTGTTGAAAGTTCTAAGAAGATTTGACGAAGCAGGTAAACTATACGGCGTCATACAGTTTAGCTGCTGCGTCGAATCTTCTTTGAACATTCGACAGACACAATAAGCCTTCAATGACAGATTTGACCTTAATTTGGATTTTCGGACTAATGCAATTTTTAACGAAAAACTAAATAAATAGAAATGAATTTCGGGAGTAACTAAATACATTTATTTTTCGGACGAAAACAAAATTCCGAAACAAAATATTTTAGTGTGCACATGTCTAGTAGCGATTACCAGCTGGACCCTGGATATATCACAGATCACACATATCTGCCAGCACACCATGGATCTTCTTTTCAATACACAGAATACTTTATTGATCCCAATGGGAATATTTTTTATTGAAAAATAATAAGATTGAACAATAGACAAAACATCATATAAAAGGCTACATGTCAATCCAGTAAGTGATAATAACTTTGCAAAGGATGCAAACAAGGATATACATTATACCTTTAGATTTTAAGACCTTACCAGAATATCACATTACAAAACACACCATGGATCTTCAATCGCCGTCCAAAACTGCATAAGTGCATAACATTCTGGCCACCAGAGGCCCCTACATTGACACAAAATCACAAATTAAACTACAGTTAAAATAATGTTTTTCATAGTTGGCTGTCCTCGTCCCCACCCTTTAGCATATTACTTATGTATTTATATCTTATACTTAAATTATTTTTCCATTTGGTACTCCTCCCAGGGGAAGGCTAGGGGTGGAGGTGGTACCCAAGTTCCAGGTCTTTCCATCTGAACAAAAATATCTGCCATTGGTTCCCTCAACCTATCAGCACACAAGATTCTGAAAAATATAGATATAACAAGTAGGGTGCCCAAGTGTCCATGGTTTTTTTCATCCAAAAATTCAAGCAGTCAGAAATTGAAGAACTATTTTTTTTTTTTTTTTTTTAATCTCCTCTTAACCACTTAAGGACCGCCTCACGCCGATGTACGTCGGCAAGGCGGCACGGGCAGGCAAAATCACGTACATGTACGTGATTTGCCTCCCGCGGGTGGGGGGTCCGATCGGACCCCCCCCCCGCCGCCCGAGGCGGTCCCGTTTTGTCCCCCGGCGATCGGAGACGAGGGGGAGGCCATCCGATCGTGGCCCCCCCCTCGCGATCGCCGCCGGCCAATGAGAACACTCCTTTGCTGCTGTATGCTAAACAGCAGCAAAGGAAGTGATGTCATCTCCCCTCGGGTCGGTAGTTTCCGTTCCGGCCCGAGGAGAGACGACATGTGAGTGAGTGCACCAACACTACACACACAGTAGAACATGCCAGGCACACTAAACACCCCGATCCCCCCCCCGATCGCCCCCCAATCCCCCCCCCGATCACCCCCCCCCCTGTCACAAACTGACACCAGCCGTTTTTTTTTTTTTTTTTTTTTTTTCTGATTACTGCTGTGTCAGTTTGTGACAGTTACTGTGTTAGCACAGTTACTGTTACCCCCCTGTAGGTCTAGGGTACCCCCCTAACCCCCCCTAATAAAGTTTTAACCCCTTGATGACCCCCTGTCACCAGTGTCGCTAAGCGATCATTTTTCTGATCGCTGTATTAGTGTCGCTGGTGACGCTAGTTAGTGAGGTAAATATTTAGGTTCGCCGTCAGCGTTTTATAGCGTCAGGGACCCCCATATACTATCTAATAAATGTTTTAACCCCTTGATTGCCCCCTAGTTAACCCTTTCACCACTGATCACCGTATAACCGATACGGTTGACGCTGGTTAGTTTGTTTATTTTTTATAGTGTCAGGGCACCCGCCGTTTATTACCGAATAAAGGTTTAGCCCCCCGATCGCCCGGCGGTGATATGCGTCGCCCCAGGCAGCGTCAGATTAGCGCCAGTACCGTTAACACCCACGCACGCAGCATACACCTCCCTTAGTGGTATAGTATCTGAACGGATCAATATCTGATCCGATCAGATCTATACTAGCGTCCCCAGCAGTTTAGGGTTCCCAAAAACGCAGTGTTAGCGGGATCAGCCCAGATACCTGCTAGCACCTGCGTTTTGTGCCTCCGCCCAGCCCACCCAAGTGCAGTATCGATCGATCACTGTCACTTACAAGGCACTAAACGCATAACTGCAGCGTTCGCAGAGTCAGGCCTGATCCCTGCGATCGCTAACAGTTTTTTTGGTAGCATTTTGGTGAACTGGCAAGCACCAGCCCCAGGCAGCGTCAGGTTAGCGCCAGTAGCGCTAACACCCACGCACGCACCGTACACCTCCCTTAGTGGTATAGTATCTGAACGGATCAATATCTGATCCGATCAGATCTATACTAGCGTCACCAGCAGTTTAGGGTTCCCAAAAACGCAGTGTTAGCGGGATCAGCCCAGATACCTGCTAGCACCTGCGTTTTGCCCCTCCGCCCGGCCCGGCCCAGCCCACCCAAGTGCAGTATCGATCGATCACTGTCACTTACAAAAGACTAAACGCATAACTGCAGCGTTCGCAGAGTCAGGCCTGATCCCTGCGATCGCTAACAGTTTTTTTGGTAGCGTTTTGGGGAACTGGCAAGCACCAGCGGCGTAGTACACCCCGGTCGTAGTCAAACCAGCACTGCAGTAACACTTGGTGACGTGGCGAGTCCCATAAGTGCAGTTCAAGCTGGTGAGGTGGCAAGCACAAGTAGTGTCCCGCTGACACCAAAAAGACAAACACAGGCCCGTCATGCCCATAGTGCCCTTCCTGCTGCATTCGCCAATCCTAATTGGGAACCCACCGCTTCTGCAGCGCCCGTACTTCCCCCATTCACATCCCCAACCAAATGCAGTCGGCTGCATGAGAGGCATTTATATGTCCCCCCGAGTACCCCTACCCAGCGAACCCCCCCAAAAAGATGTCGTGTCTGCAGCAAGCGCGGATATAGGCGTGACACCCGCTATTATTGTCCATCCTGTCCTGACAATCCTGGTCTTTGCATTGGTGAATGTTTTGAACGCTACTATACACTAGTTGAGTAATAGCGTAGGGTACAGCATTGCACAGACTAGGCACACTTTCACAGGGTCTCCCAAGATGCCATCGCATTTTGAGAGACCCGAACCTGGAACCGGTTACCGTTATAAAAGTTAGTTAC
Organism: Lithobates clamitans; assembly: GCA_037952925.1. Taxonomy (NCBI): domain Eukaryota; kingdom Metazoa; phylum Chordata; class Amphibia; order Anura; family Ranidae; genus Lithobates; species Lithobates clamitans. Next base: position 1,959,700 of record JBBGZY010000085.1, read on the forward strand.
AAAAAAAGTGTAAAAAAAAAAAAATATATGAAATAAAAAAAAATAGTTGTCGTTTTATTGTTCTCTCTCTCTCTATTCTCTCTCTCTATTGTTCTGCTCTTTTTTTACTGTATTCTATTCTGCAATGTTTTATTGTTATTGTTATTGTTATTGTTATTATGTTTTATCATGTTTGTTTTTCAGGTGTGTAATTATTTATACTTTACTGTTTACTGTTTATTGTTAACCATTGTTAACCATTTTTTTGTCTTCAGGTACGCCATTCACGACTTTGAGTGGTTATACCAGAATGATGCCTGCAGGTTTAGGTATCATCTTGGTATCATTCTTTTCAGCCAGCGGTCGGCTTTCATGTAAAAGCAATCCTAGCGGCTAATTAGCCTCTAGACTGCTTTTACAAGCCGTGGGAGGGAATGCCCCCCCCCGCCCCACCGTCTTTCGTGTTTTTCTCTGGCTCTCCTGTCTCAACAGGGAACCTGAGAATGCAGCCGGTGATTCAGCCAGCTGACCATAGAGCTGATCAGAGACCAGAGTGGCTCCAAACATCTCTATGGCCTAAGAAACCGGAAGCTACGAGCATTTCATGACTTAGATTTCGCCGGATGTAAATAGCGCCATTGGGAAATTGGGGAAGCATTTTATCACACCGATCTTGGTGTGGTCAGATGCTTTGAGGGCAGAGGAGAGATCTAGGGTCTAATAGACCACAATTTTTTCAAAAAAGAGTACCTGTCACTACCTATTGCTATCATAGGGGATATTTACATTCCCCGAGATAACAATAAAAATGATTAAAAAAAAAAAATATGAAAGGAACAGTTTAAAAGTAAGATTAAAAAAGAAAAAAAATAATAAAGAAAAAAAAAAAAAAAAAAAGCACCCCTGTCGCCCCCTGCTCTCGCGCTAAGGCGAGCGCAAGCGGCGGTCTGTCGTCAAACGTAAACAGCAATTGCACCATGCATGTGAGGTATCACCGCGAAGGCCAGATCGAGTGCAGTAATTTTTCCAGTAGACCTCCTCTGTAAATCTAAAGTGGTAACCTGTAAAGGCTTTTAAAGGCTTTTAAACATGTATTTATTTTGTTGCCACTGCACGTTTGTGCGCAATTTTAAAGCATGTCATGTTTGGTATCCATGTACTCGGCCTAAGATCATCTTTTTTATTTCATCAAACATTTGGGCAATATAGTGTGTTTTAGTGCATTAAAATTTAAAAAAGTGTGTTTTTTCCCCAAAAAATGCGTTTGAAAAATCGCTGCGCAATTACTGTGTGAAAAAAAAAAAATGAAACACCCACCATTTTAATCTGTAGGGCATTTGCTTTAAAAAAAAATATAATGTTTGGGGGTTCAAAGTAATTTTTTTGCAAAAAAAAAATAACTTTTTCATGTAAACAATAAGTGTCAGAAAGGGCTTTGTCTTCAAGTGGTTAGAAGAGTGGGTGATGTGTGACATAAGCTTCTAAATGTTGTGCATAAAATGCCAGGACAGTTCAAAACCCCCCCAAATGACCCCATTTTGGAAAGTAGACACCCCAAGCTATTTGCTGAGAGGCATGTCGAGTCCATGGAATATTTTATATTGCGACACAAGTTGCGGGAAAGAGACAAATTTTTTTTTTTTTTTTTTTTTTTTTGCACAAAGTTGTCACTAAATGATATATTGCTCAAACATGCCATGGAAATATGTGAAATTACACCCCAAAATACATTCTGCTGCTTCTCCTGAGTACGGGGATACCACATGTGTGAGACTTTTTGGGAGCCTAGCCGCGTACGGGACCCCGAAAACCAATCACCGCCTTCAGGCTTTCTAAGGGCGTGAATTTTTGATTTCACTCTTCACTGCCTATCACAGTTTCGGAGGCCATGGAATGCCCAGGTGGCACAAAACCCCCCCAAATGACCCCATTTTGGAAAGTAGACACCCCAAGCTATTTGCTGAGAGGTATAGTGAGTATTTTGCAGACCTCACTTTTTGTCACAAAGTTTTGAAAATTGAAAAAAGAAAAAAAAAAATGTTTTTTCTTGTCTTTCTTCATTTTCAAAAACAAATGAGAGCTGCAAAATACTCACCATGCCTCTCAGCAAATAGCTTGGGGTGTCTACTTTCCAAAATGGGGTCATTTGGGGGGGGTTTGTGCCACCTGGGCATTCCATGGCCTCCGAAACTGTGATAGGCAGTAAAGAGTGAAATCAAAAATTTTCACCCTTAGAAATCCTGAAGGCAGTGATTGGTTTTCGGGGTCCCGTACGCGGCTAGGCTCCCAAAAAGTCCCACACATGTGGTATCCCCATACTCAGGAGAAGCAGCTAAATGTATTTTGGGGTGCAATTCCACATAGGCCCATGGCCTGTGTGAGCAATATATCATTTAGTGACAACTTTATGAAAAAAAAAAAAAAAAAAAAGTGTCACTTTCCCGCAACTTGTGTCAAAATATAAAATATTCCATGGACTCAATATGCCTCTCAGCAAATAGCTTGGGGTGTCTACTTTCCAAAATGGGGTCATTTTGGGGGGTTTTGTGCCACCTGGGCATTCCATGGCCTCCGAAACTGTGATAGGCAGTAAAGAGTGAAATCAAAAATTTACACCCTTAGAAATCCTGAAGGCGGTAATTGGTTTTCGGGGCCCCGTACGCGGCTAGGCTCCCAAAAAGTCCCACACATGTGGTATCCCCATACTCAGGAGAAGCAGCTGAATGTATTTTGGGGTGCAATTCCACATAGGCCCATGGCCTGTGTGAGCAATATATCATTTAGTGACAACTTTTTGTAAAAATTTTTTTTTTTTTGTCATTTTTCAATCACTTGGGACAAAAAAAATAAATATTCAATGGGTTCAACATGCCTCTCAGCAATTTCCTTGGGGTGTCTACTTTCCAAAATGGGGTCATTTGGGGGGGTTTTGTACTGCCCTGCCATTTTAGCACCTCAAGAAATGACATAGGCAGTCATAAACTAAAAGCTGTGTAAATTACAGAAAATGTACCCTAGTTTGTAGACGCTATAACTTTTGCGCAAACCAATAAATATACGCTTATTGACATTTTTTTTACCAAAGACATGTGGCCGAATACATTTTGGCCTAAATGTATGACTAAAATTTAGTTTATTGGATTTTTTTTATAACAAAAAGTAGAAAATATCATTTTTTTTCAAAATTTTCGGTCTTTTTCCGTTTATAGCGCAAAAAATAAAAACCGCAGAGGTGATCAAATACCATCAAAAGAAAGCTCTATTTGTGGGAAGAAAAGGACGCAAATTTCGTTTGGGTACAGCATTGCATGACCGCGCAATTAGCAGTTAAAGCGACGCAGTGCCAAATTGGAAAAAGACCTCTGGTCCTTAGGCAGCATAATGGTCCGGGGCTCAAGTGGTTAAAAAAGGACACTTCCCTGCATATAGTGAAGTCTGAACAGTGAACACAGCAGACAGCAACAGTATTTATTTAGAACAGTAAATATTATGGCATCAAACCGTTGTAGTAATGCAGTTTACGTCTTCATAAAAGAAAATATTAAAATGTAAACATTAACATAAATGTCTAAACCTTAAATTAAAGTACAACTAAAGGCACAACTTTTTTCTGGTGCCTCCATGGCAGCATACCTGCAAGACAAGCTCTGCTTTGGCTCCTCCCTCAGGACCAGTGAATATTATAAAAGAAAAGGTTTAGTGCACTCCCAGCATTCTTTCTCCTTTTTTTCCTCATACCTCATGGTCAGTGAATGGTGGTGGAATGTCCCCTACCTCTGCAGTCGGCAGCTTCCAGCTGGGTTCAAGCCTCTCCCAGGTGCAGTCCCTATTCTTGGGCAGCTAAATGCACTGATAAGATAGGGAGTCCCTTCTGTGGGCCTTTTGGGACAGCAGTTGTCTCTTAAGAGCTCCTATCTGCATTTATATACTGGCATTTGCTCAAACCTGCAGCAGAGAAAGCAGCTATATCTATTTTTCACTTAGCCTTATCCTTCCATTTCTCCCTCCTGTCATCAATTCTCTCTCACTTTCCTTGCGTTCCTCTCTCTCTCTCTTTTGCTTTCTTCCTCCCCCACCACCTTCCCCTCCTTGTGATATTTTACCTTCATTCCTGGTTACTATAGTGGGTGACATGCACCTCGCACCAGCTTTTCTGAGTCCCTCAGTGTCTTCCTGACCGCTCTGCGCATGCGCGGATGTCAGGAGCTGACTCAGTGAGCCGGGCTGAGTCGAGGTCCTAGTGCTGCCGGTTTGGCAGCCCCGGCATGGACTTTACCAATACAGGGTAAAGAACTATCCTTCTTTACCCGGAAGTCTTTGCTGGAATTATCTTAGATTGCAAATCTAAGACTACGTGGAGGAACATATATCCCCATTAATAACTTTTCCTGTAAATTGTAACCTGTTTTACAGGAACCCCGCTACAGGGGTCATCCCATTACCAGCCAATTGGTCTGCAAAAGCTGTTTTAGTCTGTGCAGCAGACAGACATTCAGAGAGTTAACAAGAAAGCTGTCCTACTCAAAAGATGGGTAGGGGTTACACAGCAGAATGAGCAACAGAAGTTCTATTGCAGCACTTAGCTCAACCTCCTCCAGAGAAGTTAACTCTTCCAGGCCCATTCAGGAAAATCCTCTCACCACGCAGCAAGTATCCCTCCTAGACATCTGGATGATAGTGGGCCATCTGAGGATACCTGAGAAGAGCTTGGCCCTCGGACTTCAACCTTTTCCTAGTTCAGCCCTATGTCCAGGCAGTAAAGCCAACTATTGGCTGGGAGAAAGCCGACACTACATCTGAGAAGTCAAAGATATATTTCCCATTTCTAAAGAAGCAGGTTTCCTTCTTTCGTCTTGGTTTCCACTAGTGTGATTTGTCATGGGAACTGCAAAGTCGCATGACAGGTCATATCCCATAATTTCCAATTAGTACCGTTCATATCTGTGCGACTTCAAGTCGCAGCAACATCAAAGTAGTTCCTGCACTACTTTGGTCCCACTTTGATGCAACTTGAGGTCCATAGACCAAGGAGAAATCAGTTCTAATTCAGATAGACAATAGAGCTGCAATTTCATAGATACACTACCAAGGCAGAATCCACAACAGTTCCTTACTAAGGGAAGTGGAACCCATCTTCATTTGGGCAGAGGGGAATCTGAAGGACCTAAGGGTAGTCTATCTTCCAGACCACTTAAACACAAACGCCAATCACACATCCCAAAGATTCCTGGGTCCCTAAAACCAAAGTTATTCAGTTGGATTGTGGACCAGTGGACCTTTCCTGAACTGCATACTTTTGCTACAGCAAGCAATACCAAGATACAGAGGTTTGTTTTACATCTACCTAACCCTTGGGCAGAAGCAATAGATGCCTTGTTGAGTCCTTGGGCATGCAATCTAATTTAAGCCTTCTCCGGCCTCCTACCTCGAAAATTTTCTCGAGACTTGCAATATCAACAATAACAGTGATAACAGTCCTGCCATATTTGCAGGGAGACCCATGATTCCCTAGGGCAATATATCTTAGTGTCCAGCCTCTGGTAAATATTCCTCTGATACCCTTTCTTCTGGCTCGAGACATCACACCCATCAGAATCCTCACAGATTGAACCTTTACATTATAATGTTAAAACACAGAGGCTTTAATCATTAGGATGTTCCTCCAGAGTTGTTTAATCTCTGCTCAAATCACAGGAGCCTTCAACAAACAATACGTATGACAAGGTTTGGAATACATTTTTATCTTTCGCAAACTGCAAAACTTCAATCCTGATGTAACCTCTTCCTCCCAACTCATTGACTTCCTGCAAACAGACCTGATTTAGGATTTAGCTATTTAAAAGGTACAGTTGGTTGCAATCTCTGCTGTGACCACAAGAGATGGGCTAATGATCCTTTAATAATCAATTTCTTCAAGACAGTCAAGAAGATAAGCCCACTCACTAAAACAAATCTTTCCCACTTGGGATCTCTCTATCGCTCTGAAACCCTTATCCAAACAGCTTTTTGCCCCAACTGATTCAGCATCCTTGTGAAGTCTCACTTGGAATCTATTTTTCTTTGTGGTGATGGCATCAGGCTGGGCAGTATCAGAACTTCAGGCTCTGGGATCAGAAGACAATAATATTATTTTCTGTACTCGGATAGAGTGGAACTTAGAACGGTACATGGATTTATCCCTAAGTTCTCCTCTTCCTCTACTATCTCCGAGCCTTGGGCCCTGCCAATCTTTTCAGATCCTTCTTCACGAAGACGATATTACTTCAGTACTAAGACACTATTTTCCAGCCACAACTCCCTTCAGACTTTTATCTAACCGATTTGTAATACCCCCCCAAAAAAAAAACAGGGGCAAAGAAGCATCATCTGGGGCGGAGGCCTCCAGAATGTGGTACTCCAGCCATTCCCGGAACAGCAGTATCCATTATGCCTAGTCATGTTTGTGAATATCTGAGCTTTAAATTACCTCATGGGACATGTGGTTCTGCGGCAGCTGGGAAGCCATAGTTTGTAGATCCCTGCTCTAGTACAATAGTTTCATGGATAATCAAATTGGTAAAGAAGGCGTACAGGGCTAGGGGTCTGGAACCCCCTCTTCAGTTGGGCTGTATGCCACCCGGTTGCTTTCTGCTTCTTGGACAGCCAGAGCAGACTTATCCATCAAAACAATTTAACCACTTCAGTCCCAGAAGAATTTACCCCGTTCCTGACCAGAGCACTTTTTGAGATTCGGCATTGCATTGCTTTAACTGACAACTGCGCGGTCGTGCGACGTGGCTCCCAAACAAAATTGATGTCCTTTTTTTCCCACAAATAGAGCTTTCCTTTGGTGGTATTTGATCACCTATGCGGTTTTTATTTTTTGCGCTATAAACAAAAATAGAGCGTCAATTTTGAAAAAAAAAAACATTATTTTTTACTTTTTGCTATAATAAATATCCCCCAAAAATTTATAAAAAAAATATTTTTTTCCTCAGTTTAGGCTGATACGTATTCTTCTACATATTTTTGGTAAAAAAAATCGCAATAAGCGATTATTGATCGGTTTGCACAAAAGTTATAGCGTTTACAAAATAGGTGATAGTTTTATGCCATTTTTATTAATAATTTTTAATTTTTTTAAATGGCGCCGATCAGCACTTTTTTTTGTGACTGCGACATTATGGCGGACACATCGGACATTTTTGACATATTTTTGGGACCATTGTCATTTATACAGCAATCAGTGCTATAAAAATGCACTGATTCCTGTGTAAATGACACCGTCAGTGAAGAGGTTAACCACTAGGTGGCAGTGTAGGGGTTAAGTGTGTCCTAGGGGCGTGTTTCTAACTGTGGGGGGGTGGCTACATGTTACACGTCACTGATCTCTGCTCCGATGACAGGGAGCAGAGATCGAGTGACACAGTCACTAGGCAGGATGCTGTTCACATCGGCATCTCCCCGTTCTTCCTCCCCGTGAGGCAATCAACTGCACGCGCCCGCTGGCCTCCTCTTAAAGGGCAACGTACAGGTACGTGGTTTTGCCTGTACGAGCCCTTCTACCGCAGTATATCTGCGTGAGGCGGTCGGCAAGCGCTTAAAGGGTAACAGCATGGTCATCCCAACATGCGTTTACGAGATGTTACAGATAGGGATGAGCCGAACACCCCCCTGTTCGGTTCGCACCAGAACATGCGAACAGGAAAAAAGTTCGCTCGAACACGCGAACACCGTTAAAGTCTATGGGACACGAACATGAATAATCAAAAGTGCTAATTTTAAAGGCTTATATGCAAGTTATTGTCATAAAAAGTGTTTGGGGACCTGGGTCCTGCCCCAGGGGACATGGATCAATGCAAAAAAAAGTTTTAAAAACGGCCGTTTTTTCAGGAGCAGTGATTTTAATAATGCTTAAAGTCAAACAATAAAAGTGTAATATCCCTTTAAATTTCGTACCTGGGGGGTGTCTATAGTATGCCTGTAAAGGGGCGCATGTTTCCCGTGTTTAGAACAGTCTGACAGCAAAATGACATTTCGAAGGAAAAAACTCATTTAAAACTACCGCGGCTATTAATGAATTGCTGGTCCGACAATACACATAAAAGTTCATTGATAAAAACGGCATGGGAATTCCCCACAGGGAAACCCCGAACCAAAATTAAAAAAAAAAAAATGACGTGGGGGGGTCCCCCTAAATTCCATACCAGGCCCTTCAGGTCTGGTATGGATATTAAGGGGAACCCCGGCCAAAATTAAAAAAAAAAAATGACGTGGGGTTCCCCCTAAATTCCATACCAGACCCTTCAGGTCTGGTATGGATTTTAAGGGGAACCCCGCGCCAAAAAAAAAAAAAAAACGGCGTGGGGTTCCCCCAAAAATCCATACCAGACCCTTATCCGAGCACGCAACCTGGCAGGCCGCAGGAAAAGAGGGGGGACGAGAGTGTGGCCCCCCCCCCTCCTGAACCGTACCAGGCCACATGCCCTCAACATTGGGAGGGTGCTTTGGGGTAGCCCCCCAAAACACCTTGTCCCCATGTTGATGAGGACAAGGGCCTCATCCCCACAACCGTGGCCGGTGGTTGTGGGGGTCTGCGGGCGGGGGGCTTATCGGAATCTGGAAGCCCCCTTTAACAAGGGGACCCCCAGATCCCGGCCCCCCCCCTGTGTGAAATGGTAAGGGGGTACTTACCCCTACCATTTCACTAAAAAAGTGTCAAAATAGTTAAAAATGACAAGAGACAGTTTTTGACAATTCCTTTATTTAAATGCTTCTTCTATCTTCCTTCATCTTCTTCATCTTCTGGCTCTTCTGGTTCTTCCTCCGGCGTTCTTGTCCAGCATCTCCTCCGCGGCGTCTTCTATCTTCTTCTCCTCGGGCCGCTCCGCACCCATGGCATGAGGGGAGGCTCCCGCTCTTCTCTTCATCTTCTTCTTCATCCTCTTCTCTTTTTCATCTTCTTCATCTTCTTCATCTTCATCTTCTCTTCTTAATTTTCTTCTGCGGGCCGCTCCGCATCCATGCATGGAGGGAGGCTCCCGCTGTGTGACGGCGTCTCCTCGTCTGACGGTTCTTAAATAACGGGGGGCGGGGCCACCCGGTGACCCCGCCCCCCTCTGACGCACGGGACATGACGGGACTTCCCTGTGGCATTCCCCGTGACGTCACAGGGAAGTCCCGTCAAGTCACCGTGCGTCAGAGGGGGCGGGGTCACCGGGTGGCCCCGCCCCCCGTTATTTAAGAACCGTCAGACGAGGAGACGCCGTCACACAGCGGGAGCCTCCCTCCATGCCAGCATGGCTGCGGAGCGGCCCGGAGAAGAAATGAAGAAGGAAGAAGAGATGAAGAAGAAGAAGATGAAGAAGAGAAGAGGATGAAGAAGAAGAAGATGAAGAGAAGAGCGGGAGCCTCCCCTCATGCCATGGGTGCGGAGCGGCCCGAGGAGAAGAAGATAGAAGACGCCGCGGAGGAGATGCTGGACGAGAACGCCGGAGGAAGAACCAGAAGAGCCAGAAGAACCAGAAGATGAAGAAGATGAAGGAAGATAGAAGAAGCATTTAAATAAAGGAATTGTCAAAAACTGTCTCTTGTCATTTTTAACTATTTTGACACTTTTTTAGTGAAATGGTAGGGGTAAGTACCCCCTTACCATTTCACACAGGGGGGGGCCGGGATCTGGGGGTCCCCTTGTTAAAGGAGGCTTCCAGATTCCGATAAGCCCCCCGCCCGCAGACCCCCACAACCACCGGCCACGGTTGTGGGGATGAGGCCCTTGTCCTCATCAACATGGGGACAAGGTGTTTTGGGGGGCTACCCCAAAGCACCCTCCCAATGTTGAGGGCATGTGGCCTGGTACGGTTCAGGAGGGGGGGGCCGCACTCTCGTCCCCCCCTCTTTTCCTGCGGCCTGCCAGGTTGCGTGCTCGGATAAGGGTCTGGTATGGATCTTTGGGGGAACCCCACGCCGTTTTTTTTTTTTTTTTTGGCGCGGGGTTCCCCTTAAAATCCATACCAGACCTGAAGGGTCTGGTATGGAATTTAGGGGGAACCCCACGTCATTTTTTTAAAAAATTTTGGCCGGGGTTCCCCTTAATATCCATACCAGACCTGAAGGGCCTGGTATGGAATTTAGGGGGACCCCCCCACGTCATTTTTTTTTTTTTTAATTTTGGTTTGGGGTTTCCCTGTGGGGAATTCCCATGCCGTTTTTATCAATGAACTTTTTTATGTGTATTGTCGGACCGGCAATTCATTAATAGCCGCGGTAGTTTTAAATGAGTTTTTTCCTTCGAAATGTCATTTTGCTGTCAGACTGTTCTAAACACGGGAAACATGCGCCCCTTTACAGGCATACTATAGACACCCCCCAGGTACGAAATTTAAAGGGATATTACACTTTTATTGTTTGACTTTAAGCATTATTAAAATCACTGCTCCTGAAAAAACGTCCGTTTTTAAAACTTTTTTTTGCATTGATACATGTCCCCTGGGGCAGGACCCAGGTCCCCAAACACTTTTTATGACAATAACTTGCATATAAGCCTTTAAAATTAGCACTTTTGATTTCTCCCATAGACTTTTAAAGGGTGTTCCGCGGCATTCGAATTTGCCGCGAACACCCCAAATTGTTCGGTGTTCGGCGAACTTGCGAACAGCCAATGTTCGAGTCGAACATGAGTTCGACTCGAACTCGAAGCTCATCCCTAGTTACAGAGTAAGTAAGCAGCTTTCTCATTTGTAGAAACTGGCAGACAGGCTTTCAGGCTGGCATTTGCCTATTTTAAATCCTTTTTCAAATAAATCTTTTACTATGCATCATCCCACCCATTTCAGCTAGTTATTTATCACAGGTATGCTGCAATGGAGGCACCAGGAAAACAAAAAATTGTTTCATACTTACCGTAATTTTCTTTTCCTGGTGCCTAATCATGGCAGCATACAATCCCACCCTCGGTATGCTATATTACGTAGAATGCTGGGAGTGCACGAATCCTAATTCTCTTTTATAATATTCACTGGTCCTCCTGAGGGAGGAGCCAAGGCGGAGCTTTTCACAGGTATGCTGCCATGGATAGGCACCAGGAAAAGAAAATTACAGTAAGTATGAAACAATTTTCTGCTGAGTGGAGATGGTTTGGAACATCTGTCAGTGTTTATTGCTGTCTGTATGCCCATAGGAGAGATTCACCCTCTCTATTCATCCTGTTTACCATTATCATGGAAATAAAAAGAAAAAAAACAATTTGGGTTATCCACAGAAAAGTCCTAGAGGAGAAATCTTCCAATGGGTACAGTAGTTCTACTGAACTGGGGGTCCTTAAGAGATTCCTTTAATTTGCAGGGATTTCTTCTCACTTCCTGTTTTGGCTATGGGACAGGAAGTGAAGGATAAATCTCCACAATGGGACAATAACCTTCCCTTACTTACCACCATTCCACCGCAGACACAGGGAACCCCCATTCCACTGTGGAGACAGGAAACCCCCATTCCACCGCAGAGACAGGGAACCCCCATTCCACCGCAGAGACAAGGAACCCCCCATTCCACCACGGAAACAGGGATCCCCCATTCCACCACAGAGACAGGGGCCCCCATTCCACTCGAAAGACAGGGACCTCCCATTCAATCACAGAGACAGGGACCACCATTCCACCACAGAGACAGGGATCCCCATTCCACCGCAGAGACAGGGATCCCCATTCCACCGCAGAGTCAGGGACCCCCCATTTCACTGTAGAGACAGGGACCCCCCATTCCATCGCAGAGACAGGGACCCCCATTCCACCACAGAGACAGGGACCCCCATTCCACCACAGAGACAGGTATCCCCATTCCACCGCAGAGACAAGGAGCCTCCATTCCACCGCAGAGACACATCACACTATCACAGTAACCCCCACTGCCCCAAAACACAGACACCCACCCCCCAGAGAAATGGCAGACATCTCCATCACAGTCATGAGCCAACCCCCCAGAGATACAGTGAACCCAATCACAGGAAGCCCCCTCCCTCCAGGGACATACTGTACCCCATCACCAGAGATATCACCCCCATAGAGAAAAGTACTTCAGTCATTACAGTTAGGTATCTGCTGATAAAGTAGGTAAAGTAAGTAAATGATGGTTGCTTAGTGAAGAGGACAGGCATCCAATATCCAGTCAGTGTCACTTGGGCTCCTGTGGCTGGCTCTCGGGGCTGGCTGGCTGGCGACACTGAACAACTCCAAACACAGGTGGCAACCAATCACCACCACTGTTCTTTTACCCAAGAGAGGCAGGGCGTGGCAGAATGAGGTCATTGCTAATCGATTGCAGCCATTCTCTGCACCAATGCTGAATCAGGAATGGCTGCATCGAAATGCATCGATTCGCCGATCACATTCAACAGCCTTAGTGATGTTGGTGCCAAAGTGTCCAACCTCAGCAATTTACAGCTGTCTCTGGAAATGTTGGTTGTCTTGGAACACTTAATCCATCTCAGAGGCTCAAAAAGCATTAAAACTGCAGGATTTCCATGACAGCCAGGTAAGCAACATTTTCAAGTAACAAATAACTAGTAATACAGTAAAGGAGAAAATGGTAATGTCAGCTAGGTACTTTGTCTCAGCAATCCTTTAATCATTTTTACTAGACACATAGCTGGACTAAAGGGTGATTTTTTTTTTTTAATATATATATTTTTTCAATATTTGCTTTGGGTTTCAATTTAAGTTTACTGTAGATTCAGTTCCATTGGAAGCCCAAATGGATTTGTTGAAATATCTGATACGGCTGGGTAATAGCTAATTCCGCATTCTTCAAAAGGAGCCAGGCTGACATGCGAAACCCCAAGAGAAACAAAGCAAAACTTTTAGCTGAAATGTGTTGTACTATGATAATATGGGTGTCAATATTTGATGGTGTGACACCTTTAATGAAGCACATATGTGCCGTGTTATCACTAAATACAGCTATACCCAGCTGACTTGAATGGAAACTTTTAAACAAAGTCAGCATTCTTTTTGCTCATTACACTGACCTGTCAGAGATGACAGCTTAGCTGAGTTCTGTTATTTCTTACTGACAGGGAACTGTATATTCACGGCTTTTTAGAATAATGCCAGCTTTTAGAGGTGCAATATGCTGCACTGAGCTTAAAAAGGCTCATTTCTCTTTTGCTTGGCCCAAATAAAGACTGTCACTGACAGCTTGGCGGTAGAGAGTGCTTAGTGAGTTCTTTGACAATTACTAAGGATGGGGAAGGAAAGTGTAGCAGCTAAAGGTTAAAGTAGAACTCCAGACAACAGTTAAAGATGGATTCCACGCAAAGAGCTAAATACTGTACATAGTTGAAATACATATAGGGGGGCTGTTTTACTAGTGAAAGGATCTGTATTTCTATCTATTTCTAAAAATGACACAGCTCTGGCACAGCATAGCCCCATGATGCAACAAAGGTACATTTCGCTCCAGCTATGTCATAAGCTTGGGTTCGAGCTTGGGTTTGGTGCAAACCCAAGTTTGTCCAAACCTGAAAGTTAGCTGTCATTGCTGGGCCAATGAACTTTGGACGTTCCCATACTAGCTCAATGATGTCATAAGCATTCCCACCCCCTTGTATATATGCTTGGGTTTGGTCCAAAACCGGGTTTGTCCAAACCTGAAAGTTAGCTGTCATTGCTGGGCCAATGAACTGTGGGCGTTCCCATATTAGCACAATGATGTCATAAGCATCCCCACTCCTTTGTATATATGCTTGAGTTTGTGCTTGGGTTTGGTCCAAACCTAAGTTTGTCCAAACCTGAAAGTTATCTGTCATTGCTGGGCCAATGAACTGTGGACGTTCCCATATTAGCTCAATTATGTCATAAGCATCCACACCCCTTTGTATATATGCTTGAGTTTTGGCTTAGTTTTGGTCCAAACCCAAAAGTTTGCTGCCATTGCTGGGCCAGTGAGCTGCAGGTGTGCCCATATTAGCTCAGTGATATCACAAGCATCCCTATCCCTTTGTATACATGTTTGGGTTTGGGCTTGGTTTTTGTCCAAATCTGAAAATTAGCTTTCATTGCTAGGCCAATGAGCTGCGGACATTCTCTTATTAGCTCAATTATGTCATAAGCACCCTTTTGTATCTGTGTTTGGGTTCGGGCTTGGGTTTGGTCCAAACCCAAGTTTGCCCAAACCCGAAAGTTAACTGTCATTGCTCAGCCAACGAGCTACAGGCGTTCCTGTGTTATCTCAATGATGTTACAAGCATGTCCACTCCTTTTTATACATGCTTGGGTTTGGCCTTGGTTTTGGTCCAAAACCCAAAAGTTGGAAGTTATTGGCTGGTCCAATGAGCTGTGGGCATGCCATATTAGCCCAATGATGTCACAAACACCCCCATCCCTTTGTATGCATGTTTGGTTTTGGGCTTGAGTTTGGTCCAAGCCCAAGTTTGTCCAAACCTGAAAGTTAGCTGTCATTGCTGGGCCAATGAGCTGCAGATATTTCCATATTAACTCAATGATATCATAAGCATCCCCCCTCTGTATATGTGCTTTGCTTTGGGCTTGGTGTTTGTTCACACCCAAAAGTTAGTTTCCATTGAGCTGCGGGTGTGCCCATATTAGCTCAATGATGTCGCAAGCATCCCCACCCTTTTGTATACGTGTTTGGTTGCGTGCTTAGGTTTGGTCCAAACCCAAGTTTATACAAACCGGAAAGTTAGCTGTCATTGCTGTGCTAATGAGCTGTGGGCAAACCATATTAGCTCAATGATGTCACAAGCATCTCCACTCATTTGTATATGTGTAGCTGTGTATCAGGAAATCTCTTCAACCCACTGGACCAGCGACTACAGCTAATGTTTGGTTTCTGACCAAACCCAAGCTCATCCATAATTCCAGCATAAATAAACAATGTGGGAACATGTGAGTTTGGATACTACAGCACATGGCTTTTTGCATAGGGTGGCTACTGGATGTGCATTAGCAAACATTTGTTAGGGTGCATGCCTTGGGGCGTTTGAGCATTCTTGCATGCTTGAAACTAGAGTTGCCACCAAACAGCTTTCATAAACTGGAGCACTGCAGAGAGAGCCTACTGAGCTATTTTCAGCTAGTTCCTGATTATCTGCGATCCTTACTTTTTAATGCTGCCTTCCCTGTGTACAACTTGGCCTGCTTTCTAACTTGCCACTTGTTGTGACCTTGACCTGCCTATGTGACACTTCTTACTGTATTCTGCTTTTAGTCTCTGCTGCCCGGCTGTCACTGACAGCTTGTTTCCTCAATGCTGTCCCTGTTTTGGTAGTACTTGCAACCAACATCCAGTACTGCCTGTGAAACCAGCACTCATGCCACTTTGCATTCATCCAGGAGTTTTGGGCAGGGGTGCAAGGGAAGTCCCCTTGTCAACTCAGTCTCCATCAGGTACCTGACATCTGATTTTTCTTTGCTGCAGTTCAGTAGCACTTACAGGTTTTGGCCTTCCTCCATCTTGTGATTGGACGGCACTGGTGAAGTTGCATTGACGGCACTGGTGAAGCTGCATTGACCGCACTGGTGAAGCTGCATTGGCAGCACTGGTGAAGCTGCATTGGCAGCACTGGTGAAGCTGCATTGATGGCACTGGGGAAGCTGCATTGACTTGGGTCTAGCAAAATGTTGCATGCAAAATAGTAGCAGTCATTAAAAAGGTGGCGTATACATGGGGCAGGGAAAGGGGGTGGAGTCAGGGGTGGAGCCGGGGGGAGATAATGTTTCGCCTAGGGTGTCAAAAATCCTTGCACCAGCCCTGGGTGAATGTGTAGGGGTACAATGTAACCGATACCCATTCACATGGAGGGGGATCTGGGGGTCCCTTTGTTAAAGGGGGCTTCCAGATTCCGATAAGCCCCCAACCCGTAGACCCCCACAACCACCGGTTAAAGGGTTGTGGGGAAGTGGCCCTTGTCCCCATCAACATGGGGACAAGGTGTTTGGGGGGGCAAAGCATCCTCCCCATGTTGAGGTCATGTGGCCTGGTACGGTTGAGGAGTGGGGCACTCTCTCGCCCCCCCTTTTCATGCGGCCTGCCAGGTTGCGTGCTCAGATAAGGGTCTGGTATGGATTTTGGGGGGACTCCTATGCCATTTTTTAAAAAATTTTGGTGCTGGGTTCCCCTTAATATCCATACCAGACCTGAAGGGCCTGGTATGGATTTTGGGGGGACCCCCAAGCAAGTTTTTTTTTACATTTTGGTGCGGGGTTCCCCTTAATATCCATACCAGACCCAAAGGGCCTGGTAATGGACTGGGGGGGAACCCATGCCGTTTTTTTCAATGATTTTTATCTATATTGCTGGGACCCAACAATACATTACAGCCGCGATCAGTTTTAAATGAATTTTTTTTCCCTTAGAAATGTCATTTTGCTATGGTATTGTTCTAAACACGGGAAAGATGCACTACTTTACAGGTATACCATAGACACCCCCAGGCATGATATTTAAAGGAATATTTCATTTTTATTGTTTCACTTTAAGCATTAATAAAATCACTGCTCCTGAAAAAACTGCCATTTTTAAAACTTTTTTTTGCATTGCTACATGTCCCCTGGGGCAGGACCCGGGTCCCCAAACACTTTTTATGACAATAACTTGCATATAAGCCTTTAAAATGAGCACTTTTGTTTTTTCATGTTAGTGTCCCATAGACTTTACTGGCGTTCCGCGGCTTTCGAATTTGCCGCGAACGCCGCATATTGTTCGCTGTTCAGCGAACATTGGGCTCTACCAATTGCTGACTACATTCAACTGACTCTGGGGTGTTTGGCTTCAATGCCCCAACTCACTAGGTCCTCCCATCATGGCATTTATATGGACATTACCTCCACCTATTACATCACAAGAGGAAGACTTTCTCTAAAAGGGGCCTATCAATTACATAATTCCCTTTACCACAGTATATTGGGAACAGAACCAACTAGTGGCAGATAAGCTAGCTATCTCTTGCTACTTTCCTACTAGCAAGATATGCTTGTAGATTAATACTCTCCTGTCTAAATTGGCCCTAGTATGCATGTGAGATAAGAACCTTAGGTAGGCCATATATGGTGTGATTTTCTTTCTTGTAACAACGGGTTGCAGGAAAGAAAATTGCTTGCCTACCCCATCAACACAGCCAGTTTTGATGGTGAAATTCCTCCTGCGGTGCAAATATGTTCTCCCGGGCGGAGGGTCGCGGGAGGGAGCTATCCTTGCCAGGAGAACACAGTGCTTATATCTAAAGGCTATAGCCATTGGCAGTAATCGCATTCCAAAATCCGACATTTTGGTTGTACCGATCCACTTGGATACATTCACCCTGCCAATAGATGCTTTGCGGGAGGGATTCCCCCATCAACACTGGGCCATGGATACTTTGAATCTCAGCCAGTTCAGTGTCAGCATTCCAAGACATTTTGGACAATTTCATGCTCCCAACTTTGTGGGAACAGTTTGGGGATGGCCCCTTCCTGTTCCAACATGACTGCGCACCAGTGCACAAAGCAAGATGAGTGAGTTTGGTTTGGAGGAACTTGACTGTCCTGCACAGAGTCCTGAGCTCAACCTGATAAAACACCTTTGGGATGAATTAGAGCGGAGACTGCGAGCCAGGCCTTCTCATCCAACATCAGTGCCTGACCTCACAAATGCCCTTCTGGAAGAATGGTCAAACATTCCCATAGACACACTCCTAAACCTTGTGAACAGCCTTCCCAGGAGAGTTGAAGCTGTTATAGCTGCAAATGGTGGGCCAACTCAATATTGAACCCTACGGACTAAGACTGGGATTCCATTAAAGTTCATGTGCGTGTAAAGGCAGGTGTCCCAATACTTTTGACAATATAGTGTACCTGTAATAAGTATTATTAAGAAAACTATTTCCAAATTAAAAAAATTGATTTAGTTCAATTACCAAAGTTAAAACGGGCCGATATAAAACAGAAAAGCAAGTCAGCAATTTTTGCAAAGTAGTTAAACTTAGAAGATAAACTGGCGATGAAGAACAAGTAGCAGGGAGATATAAATATCATGGGAGTAATAGAGACTTCTGATGGGCAAAATTAATAAGATTTTTTTTTTTTTTTACTTGTAATAGAATTTCGGTTATGCTAACAGCCCATTAGGGTAGGTGAGAACTCACAGACGGTACATGTTTTGCTCATCTCTGTTAATATCACAAATAGTTTTCGTTGATGCTGATTCAGCAGTTGGGGCCTCACCGTGACAGTTAATGAGTTATCCAGGAGAGGCTAAAAACGGAACAAAAAAGAAATCGGGCCCGGGGCAAAAGTTCAGTCTGGCATCGATTTGTCATGAATGATAAAAATGGACTAAAACCGCCTATTGCATGTGCATGAAAGCAGCGATTCGTTCTTGTAAAACAGCAGTTAGGAATATCAGTATAAAAGACGTGTCCTCCTAATAGTCATGTTCTTATTCTGAAATTATAGGTTGATGTCATATTTTTGCTACACACATCTGGTCTTGTAAAAATAGAAGCACTATTTGGAGACACTCAGGTTTTCTTCCAACTTTATGTAAGTGTACCATTTACAGGTCAGAGGGGGACTGGGAACTTTTACTGTAGGTTTGGAGACAAACACAACTAACCAACCCTTTAATGGTAGGGGCCATAGCTCCCAACTGTCCCTGATTTTGAGGGACTGTCCCTAATTTCCAGCAATGTCCCTCTGTCCCTCGTTCCTCCTCATTTGTCCCTCATTTTGGTCTGATCTACATAGATGTATATAAATCGCACTTTTTATCTATCAAAAAGTGTTTTCCAGCGCTAAACCTTTTATCTGATTTCTAAATTGCTGCATTTGTAAATTCCAAAAGCCAATATAAATTAATAGAAGTGGTAAAAAAAGCACTTGTGGGTGTAACCAATCTTGTTTTTTTGTACAATTCCCCTTTAAGGGGGCGTGGCAAGGGGTGTGTCCTATGCTTGTATACTTTTGCTGCTAGGTGTCCCTCATTACCATCTCAAAAAGGTGGGAGGTATGGTAGGGGCTGATGAAAATATGCCATACAACGTGTTTTGTCCCACTTGTATTTTTCTGTGTTGTATTGAACTGAATCATTTTGTTATGTTATTGCTCTGTAGTATGCTAACATCTAGTGGTGGACTTTGTCTTCCATTTTGGCCTGCCTGCCACATGACCTGACCTCAGCTTGTTTTCCGGATCCTCTTCTGTCTCCTGCTATCTGTATTCTACACACAGGAGTGGTCTCTGCATCTTCAGCTGGGTGTACCTAGGGACGGGACCTGGTTCCAGTCTGCTGCAATTCCATCCCCTCCATCAGGGGCCCTGGTAAAGAAACAGCCTAGGGCTTAGACTCTGCACAATAGGGAACCTCGAGTTGGCCTTCTACATGGGTTCACTACTATAGGCACCTGACATCACAGGTCCACCTCATCCTCTTCTTCCTGTGGTGGTGGGTGGATCCTGGTCTTCAGTTCACTCAAGGTGAGTGTATTCTGATCTTCAATCCAGTCTTGTGACATCACAGGTCTTCACCCTCTTTCTGCGGTGGTGGGTAAACCCTGGTGGCATGGCAAGGCCCCTTATCACTATCTTCTTTCTACGATAGTGGATGGATAATGGTCTTTAGTTTAGTCGTGTGGTTTCACAGGTCTTCTACACCCTTTTCTTACTATAGCGGTGAGCAGATCCTGGTCTTCATTCTAGTCAATTGATGCATGTCCTCATCACCCTCTTCTTCTTGTGGTGGCGGATGGGTCCTGATCTTTGGTTCACTCAGGTGGCATCACAGGTTTTCTTCACTATTTTCTTTCTGCATTAGTGGATGGATCCTGATCTTCGATGCAGTCTTATGACATCACAGGTCTTCACTCTCTTCTTTTTGCAGTGGTGGGTAAACCCTGGTGGCATGGCAGGGCCCCTTTTCACTATCTTCTTTCTACGATAGTGGTCTTTGGTCCACTCAGGTGTCAAAATGTTCTTTCTATAGCGGTGAGCAGATCCTGGTCTTCGTTCTAGTCAATTGGTGATACAGGTCCTTTGCACCCTTTTCTTCCTGTGGTAAGGGATGGGTGCTGGTCTTAGGTCTATTCAGGTGAGGACACACTATCTTCTTTCTGCATTAGCGGATGGATCCCGATCCTTGGTCCAGTCCTGGGTCATCACAGGTCTTCACCCTCTTCTTTCTGCAGCGATGGGCGAACTTTGGTGCAGAGGGCAGCACCACATTATCGCATGCTCTATGGAGCATTCTCCTGTGATTCGGGGAAGGCGGTAGGCCCTTGGCACCCTGTGTTCATAGAAAGTTGTACTGGCAGGATCAACTAAGTAAAAATAAAGAAAACAAATAGCCTAAATTAAAAATGAATAAATAATGCAACCACCTAATATAAGGATTGGTAAGCTGTAATATATTACATTTCTTTCTTTGGTTTAAATATGCTGTAATGATTACATTTTCTGAGCCCAGTGAATTAGATCACATCAGCAAATCATGAGTGGAGGAAATGTTTTTAAGTTTGACTATCTCTACCTAAAACGGTTAACATATCATATGGTGAAAACAGAGAACTCATGGTGACATGCTGAGCTAAACTACTGTTATAGCGGGAAGTTGTTATAACTTCACTGGGTGGCGTACAGAATTAACTGTGCTGAACTACAAAATATAATTCTGGCAGTATAATATACTGACATCATAAAGCACTAGGCCACAGATGGAAGCTCTCACCAGACCTTCCAATGCCATTGCTATATAATCAAAATCATATAACTGTTGGGAAAATGTTTAATTATTCACAAGACTGAAAAAAATCAAACCTGTACTCATAGTATATAAATATATATATATATATATATATATATATAGCTTGTATACAATGTTTTTTTATATATATGTATAAAATTTAGCAGCATGATATATAATATAAATCTGTTTTTCTCTAATATGCTCATGCCTGAAATCTTACAAATACCCACAAATGTAATTATATTTATATAGTTACTATACTTTCATCGGTAGGAAATGAGACGCCGGCATCAGTGATAAATTTGATTCTCTTATATTGAATTGTTCCTGATTTTCTGCACAGATTTTTATGGCATAGTTGCTGTAACTTAATTATTTTAGCACAGCGCAGAGTGTTCGTGTAGCATTGCTTTAAATAATTGCAGCACATTTATCACGTGGGGCTACAGATGCTACTTCAATTGATCTTGAGTTAGCTATAGCCAAACTCAAATAATTATCACAGAGGTACCTACACGGGGATATAGCCTATCAACCTACACTAGAGAGTAGTGGTTAATAATTCTTACTCTGACTGGTTATAAGTGGTGTAACCCAAGGTTCAGTGTTGTGATTCTTACTTTTTAATATATTTATAAATGATATTGTGTCTGGGATTAAAAGTATCATTTCTGTCTTTGCAGATGACACCAAGCTATGGAGTGGAATAATGTCCTTACAGGATGTCTCCACTTTACAAGCCGACCTCAATGCATTGTCTAGTTGGGCGACTATGTGGCAGATGAGGTTTATTGTTGATAAATGTAAAGTTATGCACTTGGGGGATAAGAATATGCATCCATTATACATACTAGGGGGAGTACAACTGGGGGAATCAATGGTGGAGAAGGATCTGGGGGTTTTGGTAGATCATAAGCTCAATAATAACATGCAATGCCAAGCTGCGGTTTCCAAAGCGAGCAAAGTCCTTTCTTGTATTAAGAGAGGTATGGACTCTAGAGAGAGAGATATCATTTTGCCCCCCTGTACAAATCATTAGTAAGACCTCATCTGGAATATGCAGTTCAGTTTTGGGCACCAGTTCTCAAAAAGGATTTTGGGGTACTGGAGAAAGTGCAGAGAAGGGCAACCAAACTGATAAGAGGCATGGAGGAGCTCAGCTACGAGGAAAGATTAGAGGAACTGAATTTATTCTCTCTTGAGAAGAGGAGATTAAGGGGGGATGTGATACAAATACATAAGTGGTCCAGATAGTGAACTTGGTGTTGAGTTATCACAGAAGACAAGGGGGCACTCTTTACATCTAGAGGAAAAGAGATTTCATCTCCAAATACGGAAAGGTTTCTTCACAGTATAAGCTGTGAAAATGTGGAATAGACTCCCTCCAGAGGTGGTTCTGGCCAGCTCAGTAGATTGCTTAAAAAAAGGCCTGGATTCTTTCCTAGGTGTACATAATTGATCCAGGAAATATCCGATTGCCTCTCGGGGGATCAGGAAGGAAATTGTTCCCCTGCTGGAGCAAGTTGGATCATGCTTTGCTGGGATTTTTTGTCTTCGTCTGGATCAACTGTGGGTATAGGACTGTGTATATGGAATTGTATGACCCCCCCCCCCCTTTTTTTATTGGTTGAACTGAATGGAATTGAGTCTTTTTTCAACCAGACCAACTATATAGTTGCATGCTAATTTGGGTTGAAATAAAGACAAATGTTCACCAAGCCTTAATGTGTATATATAGCCAAACTTTTCTTTTTTTACTTTTAGTTTAGGCTAGACTACAGTGATAGGGTTTTGGAACCACTGTTAGGCTTTTATTGTTAAATAGAAAGTAGATCATCCACTGTTAGAAAATGTCCACACATCGCTGGCTTAAACCAATAAGAATTTACCTGGAGCAACAATAATAGAGGTCTTGTGCCCCACTGTCCTTACCTATATCAATTACAACTGTTCAATACTACCAACTTTATTATTCAAATACAATATAAAAATAAGAAAAATAAATAAAATAATAAAAATAGTTAAAATACAAGAAAAAAAAATTACAAAACGAAATAAACCTCAATACAAAGGCTAAAAAATTCAGCAAGGCCCTGCTAGTATTTACATGATGTTATGTACTGTATACCCGTCAATGTTCGCATCCAACATGACTATTGTATCCAAAAGTCATGCTTTCAAAAAATAATTTATCCACGTGTTCCTAAGAATATGCGCTCAAATTTTTACAGAAATCCTTTGAGGAGATTTTGCATGCATAATATATGGAAAAGAAAAATAATTTCAAGTAAAAAAAAAAAAAAACTCACATAAACAACAAAATACAAAAACGAAATAAACCCCCATTCAAAAGGTTAGAAAAAGTCAGCAGGGCCCTGCTAATATTTAAATGTTATTTATTTCCGTCAATGTTTGCATCTAACATGACTATTGTATCCAAAAGTCATACTCCAAGTATTCCAAATATTATGCATACAAATTTTCTAGAGATCCTTCTGGGAAATTTTGTATGCATATGATATGGAACACTTGGACAAGTTATCTTTTGAAAGTATGACTTTTATATACAATAGTCACCTTGGATGTGAACACTGGTGGGTAGAAATAGCAACATTTGAATATTAGCAGGGTCCTGCTAAATTTTGGAAACCTTAATTGGGGATATATTTTAGTTTTTATAATTGTTTTTTTTTTTTTTTTTCGCTGCTTATATCTTTTTGAATCTTCGTTTGAATAATAAAATAAAATAGTTGTAAATAGTTGTAAATTATATATGCAGGTACAGTACAAAGCCTTTATTAAAGTGTAACTAAAGGTAAACTTTTTTTGTTTTTGTTTTGGGTAGAGTGAAGAGGGATTAGAACATCTGTAAGTATTCATTGTGCCCCTGTTTGGAATATTCACTCTCTCTATTTATCCTGTTTACCATTATCATTAAAAGTGAAAGTAAAAGAAATCCCAAAATTTTGGGTTGATATCAAAACACTAATAACAAGGAAATTTTCATGGAGGCACTAGTTCTGGTGACCCTGGTGACACCAGGATTTCCTCACTTTAAAGGGATTTCCTCTCATTTCCTGTTTTGGCTATTGGACAGGAAGTGAAGGGAAATTTCATCAATGGGGCACACATAGTATAAAAACGGACAATGGTTATAATCCTCCCTCACTCTATCCACAATTCTTTAAAAAGTCGCCTTTAGTTACACTTTAACTATTGCTCCATGCGTCTTCACTGGGAAGGCTCCCCCTCTCTACTTGTTCTAGCCACTATTTGTAAGACAATGAGTCATGGGAAATTCAAAATTTTACAGCTGTCACAAAACAGTAATAGAGGGTAAATATCTGTTCGAGTGATAAGTCTGCAGTGATTCTTTATTATGTACTTAATTTTTTACATATTCTGAACAAGCAGTAAAAACACCTTTAGAACAAGCTATTATTTCCCTTCTGTAGTCATTGGCATTGTGGAAAAATGTGTCTTCAAAAGTTTTGAAGCTACAACATCTTAAAGCGGTACTCCATCTTTTGTTTACATCAATGAATACAAAGCTTCCTCTGATTGGCTGAGTCAGAGGTTGTGACATCACCAGCCTGCCTTTCTGACTCAATCAGAGGAAGCTTTGTATTCATTGATAAAATACACCACTTTCTGTGAATGGCTGAGCGTCCTTGTGATAGACTCTACTGTGTTCTGGCTATGAGACAGAAAGTCTTGGCTCGAACCCGGAACACAGTGTGGTATGCTGTATGTGGCCGCAGATATATACAGTTTATACCGCACACCCTCACATGTTAGTAAGGGACATAGTTTGTTTGGGCCAAGCTGGCCCAAACATACTATGTAAAGTCTAGAAAAAGATGGAGTTCAGTTTAAAACCTTTACCTATTATTTTCTACTGCAGCAGAATTTGGGCAGTCTGCCAGCCCTCTTTTGAAAAAACACAACCGGTTCTTATAAGCTGTTGTCATGTACCTGGTTGAAATCAGGCTAGAGAGGGCGCTTCTCTTGCACCTCTTGTCCAACGCATCTGGTAGTGGTGACAGGAGGTGTGAGGGCACAAGGTGGTACGAGGGCTAATGTAGCAGGCAGCATCAGCTGTTGGTTGCAGGATACAGGTGACCATGGATCCTCAGACAGCAACCAGAGACCAGTACACAGTGGCACTTGAGCAGCAGACAGGAGCAAAGCCAGGACAGAAGCAAAAGGGTCATCAACAGCCGGACAGAAAGGTACAGAAACATTAGGCAGAGTAAGTATACAGGCAAGGGGCAGCTCACAGCTGGGCAGTGAGGTATAGGAACGTAAAGTAGAGTCAGGGTACAGGCTGGGGTCAGTTCACAGCAGGGCAGCAAGATACAGGAATATAAAGTAAAAACAAAGTCCGGATACAAGCCACGGTTAGTTCCCACCTGGATAGCCAGGTACAGGAACGTAAAGCAGAAATGGTGTCTGGGAAACAAGCCAAGGTCAGTTCCCAGCTGGGCAGCCAGGTATAGGAACGTAAAGCAGAAGCAAAGTCACGGTACAAGCTGGGATCAGCTCACAGCCGGGCAGTGGGGTACGGGAACATAAAGCAAATGCAAAGTCCGGATACAAGCCAGGGTCAGTTTACAGCCTGGCAGCAAGGTACAGGAACATAGAACAGAAGCAGAGTCTGGACACAAGTCAGGGTCAGTTCACAGCTAGGCAGCAGGGTACAGGAATGTAAGGCAGAAGCAGAGTCAGGGTATGAGACTGGTTAGAAGCAAACCGGGTCCTGCATGGGAAGCCAATCATAGCAGGTCAGGGCACAGGTAAAGCAGGAACTAGCTGAAAGCCACACAGCAATCTGTTAATGTCACAATCCAGCTTAAAGAGGCCAATGCCAGTGCCAAGCGTGCACATGTGCATGCAAACTGTCTTCTTGTTCTGATATCTACTGGGCTTTCCTTACAGTTGTGGATGACTGAGACCTAAATACGTCTCAGTACAAGTAGCTACAGAGGTCAGCGTTGACTTGTTTTAAAGCTCTTTTACTGCTTGTTAAAATTATGTAACCGTTTTAATGTCCACAGCCTGAGTACAGGTAAAATTGAAGGATATCCAAAGCCCGTACTTATTCATCTTGGATAAAATGTGAATGTGTGTGTGTGGTTTTTCTTAATATGTGTCCTGTTTGTGAAATTACTTTTAACTTTCTGTCCTGCTAACACAGCATGAAATGAAAGGAAAGCTCCCTAAAGATAGAGCGTTGTCATCAGAACAGGTGTTCCCTCGAAAATGTAGGATTTACTCTAAATATGTGATGGCCCTGGGAAATGCCTAAATGGCAAAGTGGTGCCTACTATGAAAATACAAATAACAGTGGGTGTCGCCACAAATCCATATTCCCAAATAGACCAAAGAAATGCGACATGATACCAACTTTTAGCTACCGTGTGTTGTCTGTTTGGCTACCATGTGTGGTCTATACTGTTCTGGTGGCAACTCTAAGCTTCTTCCTTCTTTTAGTCCGAGTGACAATGGCTGCTAGGACAAGTAGAGAGTAATTCTATGTCACCCAGTGGGGACATAGACAGCAATAAAAACCTTAATTAACCACTTTCTGTCTGCACTATAGCCAAAAGACGGCTACAGTGCTGGCTTTGTTGGGAGGGTTTCCATGGACGTCCTCCCGTGATCGCGTTTTGTGATCGCCAAGTCCTTCGGTCTTAGCTGATCACAGATCGAGGTAAAGGACCAATCACAGTGACTCTTTACCACATGATCAGCTGTCAGCCAATGGCAGCTGATCCCAGGAAGTGAACACAAGCTGGTTATCGGCTTTTCTTTCCTCACACTGACAGCCTATCGCGTGCCGCCTATCGTGCTCATCAGTGCTGCCTGTCAGCGCCCATTAATGCCGCCTCATCAGTGCCCATTAGTGCCAACTATCAGTGCCCATCAGTGCTGCCTCATCAGTGCCACCTAATCAGTGCCCATCAGTGCAGCCTCATCAGCGCACATCAGTAAAGGAGAAAAATTACTTTTACAATATATATTTTACTTTATACAAAATTTTATAACAAACTATGAAAAATGTTTTTTTTTCAAAATTTCTATCTTTTTTGCTAGATTAGAGGAACTGAATATATTCCCTCTTGAGAAGAGAAGATTAAAGGGGGATATGATCAACATGTATAAATATATAAATGGTCCATATAGTCAACTTGGTGTTGAGTTATTCACTTTAAAGCAGGGGTTGTCAACCACCAGGCTGTGCCCCACTACCGGGTTGTGGCCTTTCTCCACCTGGGCCCCGGGTGCGGGAGAGCGGCATGAAAGAGCTGGGCGGCCGGCATAAGAGAGCCGGGCAGGTGGCATGAGACAGCCGAGCGGCCGGCATATGAGAGCCAGGGTGGATGGAAGGCCCGCATATCACAGCCGGTGTTCTGTCAGCCTCAATGTCGGAGGCGCGGTGGGGAGCTGAGAGATGACCGCATATCTCACTACCCACCCCGCATCACTGCTCTCCTGCCTTCATTCAGAACCCACCACTGCACAGAGGCCTGCCTCTGTGCTAAATGGACCAGTGCTGCCACCAATGCAGTGGTGACAGACAAGGTGGCAAGTGACATTCCGCATCTGGTGACAGGCAACGTGACAGGTGACGTAGCAGGTGATGTGGCAAGTAACATTCCGCATCCGGTGACAGGCAACGTGGCAAGTGACATGGCAAGTGACATTCCACATCTGGTGTCAGGCAGCGTGGCAAGTGACATTCCACATCTGGTGACAGGCAACGTGGCAAGTGACATTCCGCATCTGGTGATAGGCAATGTAGCAAATGACGTGGCAAGTGACAATCCACATCTAGTGACAGGCAACGTGGCAGGTAATGTGGCAAGTGACATTTCGCATCTGGTAACAGTCAACATGGCAGGTGCTCGCCGCCGGCCAGTCTTGATCGCGGAGAGAAAAAACTTCAGGTAGATGAATAATCAAACTGGTCCTTAGGAGGAGGACAAAAAAGGAACATGGCCGGTGGCTTGGAACAAAGATATATGGGAGTGGGGTCCTATAGGGGAGGAGTGGAGGCAGGGTTAACCCACAGGTCTGCTGCCATGGAGTCTGTCAGGAAAGTTATTTTTTTTTATTTAGAAAAGGATTTTATTAGGAAGACTGCACAGTACAAAATACAATAAAACAATAGCATATTATGAATGGTTGATATGGTTGACATAATAATAATGAATGAAATAAGCACAGTGTTTCTCAACCTTTTTTTTAATAAAATCACCCTTTAAAATTATTCACAATCTCGTGGCACCCCATTCCAAAATGGAAGAGAAACTAATCGTTTTACATAATGCAGCAGCATCGACACATGTAGGACACCCAACATGAGATGATTTGTTTTATACACCTTTGTACACTGGTACTGACTAGCATTCCAGTGTTTCTCCCTCCCCTTTCTTCATTCAGCTAATGTGACCCCAGTCCAGACACATAAGGGCAAACAAGACCATCCTCAGGTGCTCAATGTCTTCCTTATCAATTTATGACATCATCTTTTATTAGAATCCTAGCAGTTGACTCGCATTGTCCAAGGTTGCAATGCTGCACAAATTAAAACCTGTGTCTTTGTGTAACAACAAAATGCAGATGAGATCTACCTGCCAGCATGCTGACAATTTTAAGCAATTTGAGGCAATTTTTGCATTTTGTCAAGGCACCCATGAAGAGCCCAGAGGGCACCCCAGGGTGTCACAGCACTCTGGTTAAAAAAGGCTAACTTAGCATAATGTGTGTTAAATTACCAAGTGATAAAAGTCATTGTAAGATCCACCCAATGTGTTTCGTCTGTGTGATCTTTTCAGAGGATAGAAGGAAACATGTTCGGTAGAGCCACTTTTGGTGACGTCAATTCCACTGCAATGCAACGCGCGGCCATGTTTGAATAGTAGGTAAGTGTGCCAATAGTAAACAGAGTCTGATCTTCAATCATTTACATGTAAGTGTGCAATTTGGTGGTTGTAATTGGAAATAAAAGTTATATTACACTATTGGTGATCTTTCTTCTAGTATCTTTCTGGGTGTTGGAGTGGCAGCTGGTGCTTATTATTTTGGGGGTTTGGCAAACAAACCTGCCCCCTGCACGGGAGACAGATGGTGGTGATCAGTGCCCCCCATGAGAGATGGATGCTGGCGATCAGTGCCTCCCCCCTGCGGGAGACTGATGGAGGCGATCAGTACCCCCTGCGAGAGATGGACTGCAGCAATCAGTGGCCTTACCTGAGGATGCTGCTCCTTGCTCCAGCGAAGAGCCGGGGCCATTGCTTCTCCTCCCGGCTGAATAGGAAGTGGGTTCTCCTGAGACCGGATTGGCCAAGAGTCGACTCCCCGCCAATCGGGTCTCAGGACCCACTTCCTGACTGGCCGGGAGGAGAAGGACGATTAATTTGCTATTGTCACACAACTGGATGGGCTCCGGGAGCCGTGTGCTGCTCCCCGAGCCCCCTTTTTTTTATGCCAATTAGAGCCTCAGGCTCTAATCATGTGCTTAATAAAACCCTATTGAAATCCCTGTGTCCGGCGCCCTGCATGTAGATCTAATTTAATAATTATTTGCACAAAAAGAAATGTAGAAGTAGGCTATAACTATGAACACTGAAATGATGGCACTATATATCATTGTGTTAATAAAATAGTTATATGGGAATGGTAATTTGTTGAGCAATATTATTTATATGTTTTCTAATTTTGTAAGTTTATTTATCTATTTATACATTTTCAGCACTGCACCATTTTATTTGAAGTAATTGCCAGGTAAATGAAAGCTAGACATATGAGTCTTGACTACCAAATAAGAGAAGTGATTTGACCAAAAAAAACTGTGACCCTAAAGAAAATGCATATGAGTTACCCATGGTTTCCACTTAGTTTAGTATTTTGGAAGAGAGTGACGAATAAGGTCATTTACACTTTCCATAAGCTGATTGGAATCAACTCTATTGATAATGCTACTTTGTTCAAACCATATTTCCATTTCCAAGCTTTGGTCCATTGTGCATCTTTCAAAATGGTGTAGGTAAAGGTATGGTATCCCTTTAAAACCACCACATTTTGGAGAAACAATAAATAGTGAACTAAGGAGGGGGAGGGGAAGTATGACATCATTCAAATGGCAGATGAGATCCCTCACCCGGCCCTATAAGACTTGAACTGCTGAAAAGCTTCAAAAAATGTTTCAATGTACCAAATTCCTGATAGCCCCTAGAGCAGGGATATGCAATTAGCAGACCTCCAGCTGTTGCAAAACTACAAGTCCCATCATGCCTCTGCCTCTGGGTGCCATGCTTGTGGCTGTCAGAGTCTTGCTATGCCTTATGGGACTTGTAGTTTTGCAACAGCTGGAGGTCCGCTAATTGCATATCCCTGCTCTAGAGCAATGTCCATCAACCCCTAAATATAGAATATTAGGTCTAAAAAGAGGTAAAAGCAACAGTTTAATGGCAGTTTCACGAATGGTGAGTGAGCAAGAACTCTATGGTTTGCCTTACTATTGGGTGTCGAGGGAAGCCTAGCTATGTCGAAGCTGCTCTTGAGCTTGTTTGAAGTTTGCTTTCATCTGACTACACTTGCAAGTCTAATGCCCCATACACATGGTTGGATTTTCCGACGGAAAATGTGTGATAGGACCTTGTTGTCGGAAATTCCCACCGTGTCTAGGCTCCATCACACATTTTCCATCGCATTTTCCGACACACAAAGTTTGAGAGCAGGCTATAAAATTTTCCGACAACAAAATCCGTTATCGGAATTTCCGATCGTGTGTACACAAATCCGTGCCACGCATGCTCAGAATAAACAAAGAGATGAAAGGTATTGGCTACTGCCCCGTTTATAGTCCCAACGTACATGTTTTACATCACCGCGTTCAGAACGATCGGATTTTCCGACAACTTTGTGTGACCGTGTGTATGCAAGACAAATTTGAGCCCACATCCGTTGGATAAAATCCTAGGATTTTGTTGTCGGAATGTCCGATCAATGTCCGACCGTGTGTACGGGGCATAAAAGTTCCCAGCACCCCTTTGAGCATTTTCTGTAAACCAAGTCACCTGAGTGGCCACCCAAGGGTGAGCTCTGCAGTGCCATTTATAAATGGCACTGCAGAAATCAGCATCCACCACTTTGCTGTTCATAAATGAACAGTGGTAGATACTTGGTTAGGATCACCACCATTGATATATACATGACCAGTGGAAAAATTGACAATTTCATGCATGAAGTGAAAAAACTCATGCAAACAAAAAAATAAAAATGGCATCAGAAAATGCTTTCACAATAATAACTTAAAATGTGTACAATACTTTCAAAGCCATGGCAACTGGGTAGAGCTCTGACATATTTCTGTAACTGTGCGCTTAATATCCAATATTCCATCTGCATTACACCTCCATCTAACCATTTATTCTCAACATCTTGTCCTAACAGTAGCCGGGGGGATTAAATGAACGGGGTTTGCAGCTATAACATAAAAGCGTTTATAACTTTGCTACTTTATGTGTATCTAATCAAAATGAGGTATCCTTCTTTAAGGAACCTTGCTTAGCGAAGTTAATATATAGTGTATTCTTTAAGAGCGCAAATTGTAATATTTTCTACATGGCGAGTCCTCCTTGAAGGTCAGATGTGCACTTTAAATTTGTTCCTTCTGGTGAACCACTAATGAGTGGCGATGTTGATAAAGACGGGATGTCTTCATGCGCGGCAAGGTCAAAAATATATCTTTGCTTTATGAGATTTGTAAAACTCTGCTAGGGCAAGCTCGCTACAGCTCCTTATTTATGGGAACCTTTTAACCCAAGAAATATCTCATTTGTATATATCTCTGCAGATCCTGTATATTTAAGAGCCCTATAAAGTAAGCCGGCTCAGTTGAACCTCGGAGATAACGGAAAACAGCTCCAGAATACACGCTGTAAATATTAGTTGAGCACAATGAGGCGTTCGCAAGAAGGAGAGGAAATTGCAACGTTTAAGAGAAACGACTTTTGCTTTAAATTTACTGTAATATAATAAGCAGCGTCGACCTGCCTCGCAATCTCATAAGTCCGATGCTTGCAGATAGACGTTAAGAAAGAATCTTCCCGGCACATCTCTAAATTATAAATGAACAGTACATTGTTTAACCGAGGCTGGGGATTGTACGCCATGCAACATACCACTAGATACTTATTTTTGGTTCTAGCCCTTCAGAAACGGCTCTCCGTTGGTCCGTGGAGAGACGCAATATGTTGCATCGAAGCCAGGCTTATCCGTCTGTGAAAATGCATTACGAAAATATTGACAAAGTACTGCTATCAACCCAGCTCAGCGAATTTTAACTGAAAAGTAAAATAGTTTTTATAGTCTTGGTTTAGTTGAAGACTTTCGAGGCTGTACCTTACGTTGCCTCTTTATTCTTGCAAACCCCTTTTTAAAAGTCTTGAAGCGGTCTCTTGAGTCGGAAACGGGTCTAAGTAAAGCCGTCCATTTACTGGTCTTCATCGGTTTTCATTCCAACTTCTTTCCTTAGGCACAAAAGTACAGAACACCCAAAGCGACTGTAACTTTTTTTCCTGATTCATAAGATGTTTTACAGTACATGTTCAGTCAAAAAATGTTTCTTTATCTCTGGAAAAAGAGAATCATATTTGATGTTACATTGTGCGTGTACTTTTTTTTTTCTGGAAAGTTTTATTCTTGTTTTGTTTCCCTGTTGGGGGGATTTACCTTAATTCCTTTGCTGGTAACCACACAGGAATGGATGGGAGATGTGCTAAGCCTTTCAGACTTCAAAGAGAGTGCTTTTATTTTTGTCTGTGCCCACACTGGAGTAGTTCTAGGCCCAAAATCAGCCAGTGTACACACAGACAGAGGCTTCAACAGAAAGCAAAAGATTTGTGGACACCTGACCATATGAGTTTGTAGCATGAGCTGTTAAGGATGCCCCTCCTAGTGGCTGAGATAAGCCTACGCCAACATGTTGCCGCCCCTTCCAAGAGGCTATTAAGCCAGTTTGTGCTGCAGGGCTATCTTCTGTCTCAAGCATTAAAGGGAGGTCAGAAACCAAGTCACCTATCTCGGGATTCACTTCTACACAGCAACAGCTTCAGTACTGTCAAGGAAACATTTACTTTGAGAGACCTCTCTTCACTGTGGTAGCTCCCGACATCTTTCTATAGAGTTCCACTACAACATCAAGGTCCTTGAGACAGCAGGGCACAAGGTTTATGGTACATTTCAGGAGATGAGGAACCCATGCACCCCACTCCACATAAGTGGTGACCCATTGGCAGGCCAACTTCCCCATTCTAAACCAGAGACCACTGGAGTGATTCCAGGTATAAAATTATACAGTGTAACTCACGGAAAGAGAGGCTTTACTGGGAAGCAAAAGGTTTGGGGACACCTAATCATTGCATTATATGAGTTTGTAGCACGAGTGGTTAAGAAAACTCACCCTAGTAGCTGGGACACAGCTATGGTAAAATTTTACTGCCCCTGTCAAGCCAGTTCCTGCTGGAGGGCTATCTTCTGTATCAAGAGGTTAGGGGAGGTCAGAAGCCATGTCACTTAAGGGTTCACTTCTACACATCTTAAGTGTTATCAGGGAAACATTTACTTCGAGAGATCTCTCTTCACTCCAGTAGCTCCAGGTATCTTCCTCCAGGTTCTCACCGCAACACCAAGGTCCTTGAGACAACATGGAACAAAGTCTATTATACATTTCCTGTGCCACATCAGTGGTGACCCATTAGCAGGTGGCTTATGGCACAAACCTCTTTTCAGAATTGCTAGTACTTGGGTGCTTACAGTTTCACTAGTCTCTTAAAAAGGTAGAAGGTTTGTCTTGTCCATCCCTAGAGGGCTCTCCCAAACTAATGGCATAGTTTTTAACAGCATGCCATGAGTACTCATAGTGCTTTTAAGTCTCTCGCCTGGTGTACTTTGGAGTTCTTCAGCTTCACCCCAAATGAGAAGCCTTTATGTAAGATATGCCTGAGCCTTACATCATGGCTCCTGGTCTCTTTCTCTCCCTCTAAAATTGAGTCTATTTAGTTGGGAGGCAGACCCACCCTCTGAAAGGGTTGGCCACATGGACAGAGCTTTTAGCTTCACATGATGGTGGCTGTTCTCAGTGCTCTCCCATGCAGGATTTCCTCATGTGACATAGTACATATTATTATTATAACATACCTGAGCCAAAATGGATGCTGGGATCTTGCAAGAGCTTGGTGTCCAGTTGCAACACATCTCCAAGGTGGTGCCCAGAGCCCACAGTAGAGGACACATTAGTCCTATGCTGGGCTGCCTTTAAAAAAGTTCCTACACAGATAAATTGTGCACAAGGGATGATATCAAATGGCACCCAGGAACAATGCAGCAGAGTTCTATCAAGAAATTACAATGAGGTTCTGACACCTTGCTACAAGTTTTTTTTGGACATATAATTGAAAACCCATGGCCATTATTATAGAGTTTATCCTACAGCCTCTTCCTTAGACTCTATAATTGGCGTGTGTCTGTGGGAATTTGTGCCCACTCAGCCAAGAGAATATTTGAGAGGTCAAATACTGATGTTGGAGGAAAAGATCTGGCTTTCCATCAGCTATCCAATTCATTCCAAAGGTCAACAAGGTTTAGGAAAATTGGCATATTCTTTTTGATTGGAGCTGACTTTTTCTCAAAGATGGTGTTAGACTCTAAAAGCAAATTTTATATAGGTCTCCTGCTGATGGTCTCTGATTTCAAAGCGATACAGTTATGTTTGCCCGCAACTGTTAGGCAGTGACTTTTATTTTCTTGCATGGTACTAATCTTTCTCATATTGCTCTCCCTCCACTTGCCAACTGAGGCGTTCTAATCACTGTCAGTTTCTAGATGAGTAATCGCATGATAACTGTGTGACCCGCTATTATCTCACAATATGAGGTATACGTAGAGGCTGCCCAGAATTACGCTTTCATTATTCTGAACTGCTGTAAAACTAATGTATCATAACACATTACATTCATCATTAAAATGTCTCTATACAGGGAAATATCAAGAAACACAGCCAAATGTGTCTTACTGTAAAGATTTCTACTGAATTATAAGACATTAGAAATACTGTACACAAGAGAAACTTCAAGCTTTAAGCACAGCCCCCACTCCCCACCCCCTCGATTACCCCCTTTACCCCAAGAGGTCCCTGCCAGCAGTATTTTATGCTTTTATGCACCATACTATCCTTTGCCAGATGTCTTTCGGTTGGTCACGTAATTTTCTTACTCTTTGGTTTTCTCCTGGTGGTGCATGATTCTCAATAATTCAGAGAGCGGCCTGACCAATACACCATGGATTGTGTGGTCAGGGCAGGGCAGGGGCGGACTGACCATTCGGGTCAAAATGTTTTTTGCCAAATGGGCACAAATTCCCACAGGCACACTCCAAAAGTTTTGTGGAAAGCCTTCCCAAAAGAGTAGAGGCGTTTATAACCCCAAAAAAAAGAGGATGGGGGAGGGGAACTCCTCCATATTAATGCCCAAGCTTATATAGGTGCTAGAGTTGGGCATTCACAAAGTTATGGCAATATCATGCACTTACAGAACCTCCAAAGGACATCCAATAATCTTCCTATCTATCCGTAATGCCGCGTACACACGAGCGGACTTTACGGCAGACTTTGCCCGGCGGACTGGATTTCATCAGACAATTCGATCGTGTGTGGGCTCCAGCGGACTTTGTTTTCTCAAAAGTTGGACGGACTTAGATTTGAAACATGTTTTAAATCAATCTGTCGAAATCGAGTCCGGTCGAAAAGTCCGCTCGTCTGTATGCTAGTTTGACGGACAAAAAGCCACGCTAGGGCAGCTATTGGCTACTGGCTATGAACTTCCTTGTTTTAGTCCGGTCATACGTCATCACGTACGAATTCGACGGACTTTGGTGGATTGTGTGTAGGCAAGTCCGTTCATTCGTAAAGTCTGTCGAAAAGTCCGCCGAGAAAAGTCTGCCGTAAAGTCCGCTCGTGTGTACGCGGCATAAGTGTCCAGCCCTAATTTCAGGTCTATTGAAACATCAGAAGATTGGCCGTGGTGACTTCCAAACCCTTTGTGCTATTTGTACAATGTTACTAATTAGGAATTCCAGTGTGTGCATGAGATAAATGGATATTTTACTACAGCCATCTGAGCCAACTTTAAATGTTAATCACTTTATTTATCTCTTCCACCTAATTTCAAAGCATTGCGGAAAGTGCAAACCTATTGGAACAGTCAGTATTTTTCTAAGACCTCATTATGTTACTGCCACTCTGACACTGCTTGGGGTTTTCTCGGTAGCGTATTGCAGGCGCGTTATGTGGACAAACACATCGTAATCTGCACTTCATCAATTTGCCCTTTAACGTCCTACAATCCATTTTAATGTTTTGCTTTCATCCTCGCTAATTATGATTTTTTTTTTTTTAAATGTTGCACAAATTATTATTATTAGGACAGGAGATGGCTTAGTTCACGGTCAAATGTTTTTATCTCTCTCTATCTCCTTTTTTTTTTTTAAATCCATCTCTTTGTCTTGGGCACATGCAAATTACCTCCCTGTGTAAATCACAGGAAAGTACATTAAAAGTACCTTGGTCATTGATGGCTGTGATCAGTGCTAATGAATTGCGAGTATGAATTGTGACTTATCTCCTTGATGTGGTCAAGTGTTCAATTACAAATTGCTCCGAAAGGACATTGGGATAATAAATCACTTAACGAAAAAATGAGTCAGACTACATAATCCTAGCATGGAGACATTACTAATATTCACAGTTTATGTGTGAACACTGTGAAGGAATCCGAATATTTTCAGAGAAATGCATTTTAATTGTAAAGTGATGCTGGCTAAACCTGAAATGTTTCACTTTGAAGTGAGCGTGTTATTCCTAAAAACGTCAAACTTAGGCCACTTTCACATTGTCAGCGGCCGGGCATCGGCGTTAAAGCGGCGCTACTTTTAGCGACGCTTTACCGTCACTTTAGCGGCATTATTCGGCCACTAGAGGGGAGGTTTTAACCCCCGATAGCGGCCGAAAAAGGGTTAAAACCGGTGGCTCTGCCCATTGATTTCATGAATACACCGCTCCTACAGCGCTGCAAAGAAGCTGCTTGCAGGACTTTTGTGATGCCCTGCCAGTGCGGCGTCCCAGTGTGAAAGCACTCGGGCTTTCACACTGGGATTGCAGCTGAGGCTTTTTTCAGGTGCTTTATAGGCGCTATTTTTATTGCTAAAATGCTGAAAAACACCTCCAGTGTGAAAGGGGTCTTAACCACTTAAGGACTGAGTCTCTTTTTAAGATTTGTTGTTTACAAGTTAAAAACAGTTTTTTTTTGCTAGAAAATTACTTAGAACCCCCAAACATTATACATTTTTTTTTTCTAACACCCTAGAGAATAAAATGGCTGTCATTGCAATACTTTCTGTCACACCGTATTTGCGCAGCGGTCTTACAAGCGCACTTTTTTTGGAAAAAAAATTACAAATTAAAAAATAAAACAACAGTAAAGTTAGCCCAATTTTGTTTTATATTGTGAAAGATAAGGTTACGCCGAGTAAATTGATACTCGCGGAATGGCGACAAACTTTTACCCTTAAAAATCTTCATAGGAGACATTTAAAAAATTCTACAGGTTGCATGTTTTGAGTTACAGAGGAGGTCTAGGGCATACATATATGGGTAATATATATATACCCATACATATATGGGTAATTACTCTCACTCTGTATAGGCCAGATGTACATGGCTGCGGGGTGTATACAGGGTCAAAAATGTGAATGGTATCTTTAGGGAACCCAAAATGGGGAGATTAGGAAGTCTGATTCCTGACAGGCCCGGTTTCATTTTTAGTCAGTGTAACATTTGTGTGTGTTTCCTCTTGCCCTATTACCCCCCCCCCTTCTTTCTCCTTTCCCAAATTGGATCATGACTACTGTATCTCTTTCACAGCTGGGTCTATTACTATCACCATCATTGGGGTGTGCAAGGGGTGTGCCAGGTGTGCCTGGCACACCCTAATCCTGGGGTTGGCAACCTGTCAATGGTGGGCAGGTGACAGGTAAACCGCAATCCTTTCTTGCCGATCCTCAGAACCTGGACAGGAGAGGTGGCGGGGTGGAATTTTGTGGAACCGATCTGTATTTTCCTCCTGCAGCAGCTGAAAGTAGGCTTCTCCTCCTCTCCCTTTTGTCAACATTCAGCTGCCACAGGAGGAAAATAAAGGGGATCGGTACCAATATATGCCACCCCTCCTTTCCCCGTTCCTCTTCCTTCTGTTGCCCAGGTCCCCCATGTGCTCCCTGGCTCCCCCTTCCTCCCATTGTTTCAGGATGGAGAGCGGGGAAAAGGCCAGTAAATATGTCAAACGCAAATGTGTTGAAGCTTTGGGGTGCACACCCTAATGCAATAGGCTGCGCACACCTGTGTAGTGGTGGTGTAGTGGTTAGCACTCTCACCTAGCACTAAAAAGGGTCGCTGGTTCGAATCCCAACCACAACACTACCTGCCTGGAGTTTGCATGTTCTCCCTGTGCCTGCGTGGGTTTCCTCCGGGTACTCCGGTTTCCTCCCACACTCCAAAGACATGCTGGTAGGTTAATTGGCTTCTGTCCAAAATTGGCCCTAGTATATGAATGTGAGTTGGGGACTTTGGATTGTGGGCTCCTTGAGGGTAGGGACCAATGTGGGTGTACAATGTATGTGCGGAGTGCTGCGTGAATTGGCAGCGCTATATGGGTACCTTAAATTAAAAAAAATATGGATGATTGTAGACACTCAGGTTGAACTGGATGGACTGTTGTCTTTATTCGACCTTACTAACTATGTAACTATGTATGTAACCTATGATCACCATCATATATTGGATTTTTGGCCATTAGACCCTGAGATTTACGCATGATGTTATGTCTGGCTTTCTGGCCGCTCCGATAACAATTACTTATTGATCAATCCATTATTATTATTATTATTATTATTATTATTATTATTAATAATAATACTAACTAGTATTTGCTTTTATTGACACAAGTTTTATATAGATCTTTTTACACATTTTGAATATTTTCCTTTTATGATTATTTTTATACCATAGATACATTTTAATATATAGGATATGGTAATTTTTGACACCTCTAGTAGGCAGATGGTTCTGCTCCTGTAAAGCACCTAGCATGTTGTGTTTTTTTTACAATATATTATTTATATAGGTTTTGTCCTTGAATATATGCACAACTGGAAGTTGTTTAGCGCAGTCCGGGTGTCCCCATAGCAGTAAGCATCTGGATGCGCCGTTCTTAGGTTTTTCACTGCTCCGGTTTCCGGCTCCTCCCTGTGTGCCACTAGATCTAATCCATGATACTGGAAATGAGGTTTCCGGCCTCCCCGGTGGAATCGCCGGAATTTACATTGCACTGCATTACCGGAAATTACGTTTGCGGGTCACAGGCCAGCTTGTTGGCATGCACAATTCGATAAGTTTTCTGGGAATTTGGCTGGAGTGTGTTCCAACGGCCTGACACCCTGACGGTAGGGCCTGCACAGACCTTTGGTTCCCCTAGTCTCTCCATGTTGGGTTCCCTAAAGATATCATTCACATTTTTGGCCCTGATTACACCCCATCGCCATGTACATCTGGCCTATACAGAGTGAGAGTAAATACCCATATATGTATAAGACATGTGCACACTGAAATATTTTGTTTCGGAATTTCGTTTTCGTCCGAAAAATACATTTTTTTAGTTACTCCCGAAATTCGTTTTTATTTATTTTGTTTGGTTAAAAAATGCATTCCTCCGAAAATCCGAAATAATTAAGGTCGAATCTGTCATTGAAGGCTTATGGTGTCTGTCGAATGTTCTAATGCCGTGTACACACGGTCGGACTTTTCGTCCGGACT
This sequence comes from Lithobates clamitans, assembly GCA_037952925.1. NCBI lineage: Eukaryota > Metazoa > Chordata > Amphibia > Anura > Ranidae > Lithobates > Lithobates clamitans. Next base: position 1,999,319 of record JBBGZY010000085.1, read on the forward strand.
GGTCCGGCAGACTTTCCAGCGTACTTTCGACGGATTTTTGAGGGACTTCCGACGGACTATCTAACGAACGGACTTGCCTACACACGATCACACTAAAGTCAGGCAGATTCGTACGTGATGACATACACCGGACTAAAATAAGGAAGTTGATAGCCAGTAGCCAATAGCTGCCCTAGCGTCGGTTTTTGTCCGTCAGACTAGCATACAGACGAGCGGATTTCTGGGTCTGGCAGAGTTACGACGTAAAGATTTGAAGCATGTTCCAAATCTAAAGTCCGTCAGATTTGCGGCTGGAAAAGTCTGCTGAAGGTACAGTGAAGCCCACACACGATCGGATTGTCCGCCGGATTTGGTCTGTCGGCGTCTGTCGGACCAGTCCGGTCGAAAAGTCCGACCGTGTGTACGCGGCATTAGAAGATTTGACGGAGCAGCTAGACTGTACGACGCCGCAATCGTACATGTCCGGTCGAATGTTCCGCCTACAAGCTAAAGTAGAATTATTACTAGTCAACCAACTTTAGAATTCTTCTATAGCCTATGGGCGGAGCATTTGACCATAAATGTCCGCTCGCTGCGACTGCTTCGTCAAATCTTCATGTCAAATCATTTCTCTCTATGTCGAATAATCTTGTACTAATAGAGTTAGGTTAGGCACATTCGACCTTTTTGCTATTGTCTCTATAATGTTGAATCTTTTCTCTATAATGTCGAATCTCTTCTATGTTGAATAATCTTGGACTAATACAGCTAAGGTTAGGAACATTCGACCACAGGTTTGATGGACACCGATCGCTATTGTCAACGTCATGTCGAATCTCCTATCTATATCGAACTGTTGTCACAACGAAAACGAAAATAAAGCATTTGTTTATGTTGGATCTTTCGGTTTTCGGATTCTGCACATTCGTTATCGTTTGTTAAAACGATAACGAAAATACCCAAAATTCGGACGAAAATGCATTCGGACGAAAACGAATGCACATGTCTAATATGTATGCATGATGTTTGATGCTTTCAGAGATTTAAAGTAATAAGAAATGTATCTGTGATCTTGAATTGGTGCTGTTGTATTGTGGATAATATGCTGCAGTTCCTTTTTTCTTGTTTGTGTGTGTATGTACACGTGCATATATGAAGATAGATTGGAAATGTATGCAGATGTCATGTGATTGTTAACCACTTGCCTACCGGCTCACGCGGATATACATCGGCAGAGTGGCACTCCTGCGCAAACTGATGTATCTGTACGTCAGTCCGTATAAGCAGGATAGCGCACATGCCTGTCGCGCGCGGCGGGAGTGTACCCGCGGATCCCGTGCGAGTGTGCCCGCAGGTCCCGCGGACTTGATGTCCCCCCCCACGGCCCGTGATCATGGCGAAGAGAGGCAGAATGGGGAACTGCCTATGTAAACAAGGCATTTCCCCGTTCTGCCTAGTGACACGACAGGGATCTACTGCTCCCAGTGATTGGGAGCAGGGATCTCTGTCATGTTCTAGTGAGCCCATCCCCCCCTACAGTTAGAACACACTGAGGGAACACACTTAACCCCTTGATCGCCCCCTGGGGTTAACCTCTTCCCTGCCAGTGTCATTTTTACATTGATCAGTGCATTTTTATAGCACTGATCAATGTAATAATGTCACTGGTCCCCAAAAAGTGTAATTTGGGGTCAGATTTGTCCGCTGCAATGTCGCAGTCAAAATCACAGATCGCCGCCATTACCAGTAAAAACAATAAAAAATAAATAAAAGTCCCTAAATCAATCCCGTAGTTCGTAGACGCAATAACTTTTGCGAAAACCCATCAATAGACGTCTTTTGCGATTTTTTTTTAACAAAAATACGTAGAAGAATATATATATCAGCCTAAACTGATGACCAAATTCATTTTTTTATATATATTTTTTTGGATATGAATTTTAGCAGAAAATAAAACATTTTTTTTTTTTTTTAAATTGTCGCTCTTTTTTTGTTTATAGCGCAAAAAATAAAAACCGCAGAGGTGGTCAAATACCATCAAAAGAAAGTTCTATTTCTGGGAAAAAAAGACATCAATTTTGTTTTGGTACTGTGTCACACGACCGTGTAATTGTCAGTTAAAGCGACGCAGTGCCGTATCACAAAAAATGCTCTGGTCATTAAGGGAGTAAAACCTCCTGGGGCTGAAGTGGTTAATATCCCTAATGGGGCACTAATCAATAATTTATTTATTTATTTAATTGCCATTTGTCCTCCCATTAGAGGGAGGGGCTTGGTTTACATGACCTAATCCACTTGACCACAGACACTTAAAAAACCATTGACCTACAGTCCACACCTAGCTCTGAGGAACAGGGGTCACCCTCAAAACGCTTCAGCCTGTTTTGGACTTTCTCATCCCACCCAAGTCTGCTGGCCAGCAGAACCTGTTGGATGAGGCTAATGATGGACTTTACATTATCTGCTTGATTTTATCACTTGTTTCTGAGTACATTATTTTATTTTTAATACATTTCTGTGTTACGTTAAGTTGAAACTTGAAATAAAGGACATCAACGCCAATAGAGCTGCATTCGTCTCATGCATTTTTACTTCAGAATATGCACTGTACAGTGAATCACATTTCTTCAGGACAAAATTCGATGCAGTTTACAAGGCAGTACAGGTTTTTTAGAGAATGGTTATACAGTAATCTTTCGGCGGGCACAAGCCCAAAGTTACACGTCACAAGTACGCATTTTACTAAGTATTTCAACACAGGTTCTGGCTAACCTTCTGGGTTATCGTGACCTGAATATTTTTAATTAAGAAATTATTTTGACAGAAAGGGAAGAATAATTATTTGGGAAAGGTCAATTTGACTTTTAGACAGGGACTTTCTATGTCAACATCCCATATCACATCCTTTCCGAGAATTGTGTCATATTATTGGCAGAACATTTGATGTCAACTGGTCAGCCACATGTGTTGCAATACCAAAAGAATTCAGAAACATTTTACAGAAAAACAAGTATAAGAATGATCAAAAATACAAATTCATGTTGAAGAGGAACTCTGGATACATAGAAAAATATGGTTCATATCTTCACAGCCCCTCCTGTGTTTAGAATTCTTTCGGTATCCCTTTTAAGCTTCTTCTGTGTCCTTTAGGTTGATCTCTAAGTATACGGACCACCATCTCATGAGCAGTTCTGACTCGAGACCTTAAGGGCTCAGAAGAACCAATATTAGTACCAGCACGTGTGATTATTTTCAAACAACATTTGTATAACATAGGTGCACATTTACCGTATATACTCGAGTATAAGTCATCCCGAGTATAAGTCGAGGCCCCTAATTTACCACAAAAAACTGGGAAAAATTTATTGACCCGAGTAAAAGACGAGGGTGAGAAATGCAGAGGGTCAACAATGCCCATCTGCAGCTGCATGCCTCCCTGTGTCCTGTGCAGCCTACCTGTACCCTGTGCATGTGTCCTGTACATGTGTGTCCTGTACATGTCCTGTGTCCTGTACATGTCCTGTGTCCTGTACATGTCCTGTGTGCATGTGTCCTGTGTCCTGTGCAGCCTCCCTGTGGCGATCTCCATCCTCCCTGTGGCGATCTCCATCCTCAAACGGCGGCCGGCGTGTGATGATAGTGTTCGGCGGCCATTCCACAGTTCAAAAGCCGCGCCTCCTCCTCGTCTGTGATAGGCTGACCGCTGACTGCCTATCACGGACATTCTCTCATTCTCATACCACGGACGAGGATGAAAGAATGTCCGTGATAGGCTGTACACTGACAGCTGTTCAGCCTATCACAGATGAGCAGGAGGCGCGGCTTTTGAAAGCTGCAATAGCCGGCGAACACTAGCATCACACGCCGGCCGCCGTCTGCCTGCATGACACGCTGATCATGCAGACAGACGGCGGGGACTCGAGTATAAGTCGAAGGGACACTTTCAGCCCAAAAAAAAGGGCTGAAAAATTCGACTTATACTCGAGTATATACGGTAACTATTAGGATTATGAGGACTATAATTCCTACAACGTATAAAATACCATGCAAAATTCCAGAAAACCATCCTGCAATACCGGAAAACCAGTTGAGAGGATTGAGCCAGGAAAGCCAGCTTTCCCAGCTACCTTCCACCCAAGCAGTTTCGGTATGTTCTTTGTGAAAATTAACCTTCATTTGTTGTACCTTTTCCACATGTGAAATGATGGCATCTTCAGTCTTAGTATCATTTCCAATGTAGTTACAACAAGTAGTTCCCACTATGGTGCATATTCCTCCTTGACTGGCCGTGATATAATCCAGCACCAGCCGGTGCTGCAAAACCTCTTTTTTGATCATCTTCAATTCTATAGCAAAGGCTATAAAGTTTCTATCATACAAGGCAGTAATGTTATCCATCAGGTCTGCCAAATCAATGATGAAACCGAAAGACTTTTAAATTTTTAATACAACATCTATTTACCCAAGGAATAGAAAACAATGGTTTAATCTCTCTGTCATGTGATTCAACATGTATGAAGTTATCATCTGACTTAGGATAAATTGTAGGCCTTTCAGGAGAATCATCATCTTTCTCATTAATCTCGGAGTCTTCTTCTTCCTCTTTTCCTCCTGGGATTTCATCTTCTCCTGAAGCTGACTGATTAGTGAGATCCCTTTTAACAAGGTGCACAGAGTCTTTTTTTAAGAAAGTGTACAGGTATTTTGTGGAGCTGTGTTTCTTGAAAGTCATCATCGTCCATATACCAAGTAGCAGGTATGACTCTACCAAAGTAACAAACCCCATTAGAATTCAAAGGAACCCAAGTATATGCTTTCTTTCCACATATGAAATAATAACCTGGTGGGGCAGCACAAGCTTTATTGAAATGATATCCTTGCAGGCACATCAATAGCTTCATATTATTCTGCTGGGAATGTTGACGATGTGTGTAATCATGTAACTCCTGATATCTGTCAGTACTCCATGCAACATCCTTACCATCAAACCAATACTTGATATCGGCATTATCCATGCAGTTGGAGTTCGTGTAGTACTTTGGTAACCCTGGGAAAGCAACTCAGGTGTATAGGTTTGAGTAAGGTTAATGCAGACTGCGGATTTTCTCAATGGAGCAAACGTGACTTTAGTGGCCTACTAGACTCCTAATGTTTCCTTAAAGAGAACCTGCCACCTGCACTATGCAATCTTTCTTTTTTCTTTACATGTCTATGGGCTGGAGGCATGGGGCACATTCAAAGCACTAGCTTTGTCTCATATTGGTTTGGGACTTTGAAAGCCCTGCCCCTCCCTGTGAATACTCTGCTTCTCCATAAGTGGGCATCACTGTGTTGACACACCTTGGCCAGTCCTTTTTGTGTGGGTCCCCCTGGGTGTCCTTGAAGGCCATCTGCAGTGTGCGCGTTAACCGAACATTTATGATGCCATTGATTTTAGCTGTCTTCAATGTTTGAGATATTTGACGCAGTTTGGATCACCCTTCTCCTGATGAAGCTTTCTAGGGAAACATGTTGAGGATGGAGGCGACTCTCATGAAGACACCAGCATAATTCTAGTTGTACATTGATATTTATATATATACATACATCTGGAAAGTCTTGACTTACTGTTATCCATTGGTTCTTGACACAACCTTCCCTTTGGTGTGTATATATACTGTATATATATTTGTCAGATTGTATAGCTTTATATTTTTTATTTTTTTAATTGTATATCAATAAAAATTTTTTTTTGATGTATGTTCAATGTGAGTCATTTGCTGAGGGGTCACGTCAAGAAAATATATTTTTTTTTTTGGTTTTTCCTTTTTTGTTATGCACCTTACAAAATGTGGTGTGACTCTGAGTCCCTTGCATGATTTCTCCACATTTGAGTACAAAAACAAAAAAATGTGCAATCTCATGTTAGGTATTGCGCCACACGCTGGAGTTAAAGCAATAATTATAAAGCCATCATTTACTGTTAACTCAAAATGTATGACCTGTAAGGGCTTTTAAAGTGTTACCTATGGACAGTTAGGGCTACCATAGTTTTTAACCATTTAACAGACATACTTAAAGCAGAGTTCCGCTTAAAAAAAAAAATAAAAGTCAGCAGCTACAAATACTGCAGCTGCCGACTTTTAATAATCAGACACTTACCTGTCCCAGGATCCAGCGATGCGGGGGGAACGAAGCCCCGCTCCTCTCCCCCTCCTCCCTGTGGCCCCGGCAATGTCAATGTAGGCGCCCGGCTGTGACTTCACTGCCGGGCAAGCACTGCTCATGTGCGAGCCGCGCTGCGCACTGTGACTGGCCGGGCAATCATCTGGGATCTGGGATCTGTGACATGTCACAGATGATTGCCGAGAGGGAGGGTGGATGTGATCTTCCTTCCAGTGCCGCGGGTGCGCCAGGAGGAAGTGGGAGCTGGAACCCTCTAAAAAGAGGGTTCCCCCCCCCCCCACCAAAAAAAAAATGAGATGCCAAATGTAGCATGTCAGGGGGTCACCTTCTCTTAAAGCGGAAGTTCCATTTTTAGGTGGAACTCCGCTTTAAGTTTGAGGCTTGACATATTTGGTATCTATTTACTGGACGCATCTTTGAAACTTTGTTAAAAATTGGGTATTATATTGTATTTGTGTGCACTAAAATTACTTGTCAGGAATCAGAGGCAGAGATGACCAGATCTGCGTGGTTACACTCAGAAAACTGGGACCAGACTGTATTTCTTTTATGTTAGATGTATTTTCATTGAAGCAAAACTCATCCAGACACCAAAACACAGCAAACGTAATGATAATAATGTGAACAAAAAAAAACAGTGACAGAATACCTGACTAATAAACTTAAAGCGGTGTTCCGGCCGAAATTATACTTTTTAAATAAAAATACCCCTATAATACACAAGCTTAATGTATTCTAGTAAAGTTAGTCTATAAACTAAGGTCTGTTTTGTTAGTTTATAGCAGTAGTTTGTTATTTTAGAAACTTACAGCAGGCCGTGGCCATCTTAAGTGTGGGCTTCTGAAGCCAGACTGTATTTCTTCCTGGACCTCATCCTTGCAGATCTCGCACATGCTCAGTGCAGCACAAGCAGTGTAATAGGTTTCAGGTCAGGTTTCCATAGCAACGGCAGTTTCAGAGGAAGTTGCTGCCCCTTCCCAGGAGGCATTGCAAACAGGAAATGATGCGATGGGCCGCGGCCAGGGAGGAGGAAGTGAAAAATAAATACAGCAGATATACAGTAGGTGCTGAGAAAAAAATATATATATATCCAATTTGTTTACAGTGCACAGTTTAGTGAGGGATGCTGAAGAGTTGTAAAAGTGGGTGGAACTCCACTTTAACACAAACAGAAAACCTAACTAACATCTAACTACAGTATTTACAATATATACAACATGAGGAATAGAGAAGAGCAGGTAAAACTGGGGGGTGCGGGGAGCAGATGTGAAGGGGGAACCAAAACTGGGATTAAGGAACAAAGGAGAGCAGGTACAAGGCAGCAAGATACAGGGTACAAGGTACAGGGCAGGATCAAGATCAGGATAAATGGCAACAAGATCTGGCAGCAGCAAAACACTGGAGCAAGAGGCACCACAAAGGGAGGAACTAAATACCCTCCTAGCAGCCAGCATCAGGTGGAGACTGCTGGCTGCTGGGAGACACCTACTGGTAGACACTGGAACTACAACCCTCCACGCAAGGAACCACAGTGCCACCAGCAATTGATCCATATTCTGACAATAATTGAAGTGTATTTTTCCTGAAAATATAGATTTGATTTAAAAATATTGTCATGTAACAAAAAATGAAAAAAAAAACCCCCCACAAAACTATTTGCTTTAGTGGTGTTAAGATTTCTCTCTCGAAGGTGTTTATTCTAGGATTATGTTATTTTACAATGTGATTTTTATATGACACGTACTCTTTAAAAAAGCAGTAACTGTCTTCGGTTACAGCCGCCTTAGCAGACAGACTGCCTTTGTGTAAATTACCTGTCAGAGCATTTTTCAGGATAGCAAGCCTGACCGGTACAAACAGCAGTAACACTGGAAACTTTGACATTTAAGCTGTTACATTAACGATGTATATAACTTCAACAACCTGCTGCTAATTAATTTCAGTCTATTCAGGACTCTTTCAAGGCACATCTTTAACTATAATCCTGTCGTTGCTGTGACAGCGGGGGGTTTATGCCGCTCGAGATATCACTGCCTGTATGAAATGTTGCCTAGTTCAAATGACATTTCCATTGTGCCTAGAGGTACAGCTCCACTAATGTAACCTTTGGCTGCCGGAGAACAGCGGAGCAGAGTTTGACATGAACTATGGGACCCTGTCAAATCGTACGATTGGCCAACCAAAACTAAAAACAGCATTTCAGATTTAATGGAAAATCAGTGTCGGTGACAGGGGGGCAAAACAATCCATGTTTCTATGCAGAAGGGTCAGGAGCTGGGTGAGGTTTTTTTTTTTTTTCCATTTTTCAAAAAAAAAAAAACCCTTCCAAGAAATGTTGTACAGTATATACGTACTGTAATTTTATATATATATATATATATATATATATATATATATATATATATATATATATATATATATACATATATATATATATATATATATATATACATATATATATATATATACATATATATATATATATATATACATATATATACACTATGGTGTCAAAACTATTGGGACACTTGCCTTTACACGCACATGAACTTTAATAGCATCCCAGTCTTAGTCCGTAGGGTTCAATATTGAGTTGGCCCACCCTTTGCAGCTGAAAGAGCTTCAAATCTTCTGGGAAGGCTGTCCACAAGGTTAAGGAGTGTGTTGGAAACGTTTGACCATTCTTCCAGGAGCGCGTTTGTGAGGTCAGGCACTGATGTTGGAGAGAAGGCCTGGCTCGCAGTCTTTGCTCCATTTCATCCCAAAGGTGTTCTATCGGGTTGAGATCAGGACTCTGTGCAGGCCAGTCAAGTTTCTTCACCCCAAACTTGCTCATCCATCTTTATGGAGCTTGCTTTGTGCACTGGTCCAAATGATTTGGTGGAGGGGGGATTATAATGTGGGGTTGTTTTTTAGGGGTTGGGCTTGGCCCCTTAGTTCCCATGAAGGGAACCAAGACATTTTGGACAATTTCATTCTCCCAACTTTGTGGGAACAGTTTGGGGGTGGCCCCTTCCTGTTCCATCATGACTGTGCACCAATGCACAAAGCAAGGTGCATAAAGACATGGATGAGCATGTTTGGGTTGGAGGAACTTGACTGGCCTGCACAGAGTCCTGACCTCAGCCCGATAGAACACCTTTGGGATGAATTGGAACGGAGACTGCAAGCCAGGCCTTCTCGTCCAAATCAGTGCCTGACTTTACAAATGTGCTTCTGGAAGAATGATCAAACATTCCCATAGACACACTCCTAAACCTTGTGGACAGCCTTCCCAGAAGAGTTGAAGCTGTTATAGCTGCAAAGGGTGAGCCAACTCAATACTGAACCCTACGGACTAAGACTGGGATGCCATTAAAATTCATGTGTGTGTAAAGGCAGGCGTCCCAATACTTTTGGTAATATAGTGTATATTAACATATACATATTTATCATAGGTTCAAGCCGAACTCTAGACATTTGACATCATTAAATATATTTTTTAAATGCAAACTATAAGTACCTAAATGTGACCTGGTATCAGCCGCATGCAGTCTACCGTGCAGCAGATTTGAAGTGTGAGAAGAAGAAGAGGCAAAAGGAGCCAACAAGAAGCTTGCTGATAGGAGATTCACTGTTCAGCTAGGGGCAGGTCCAGCATGGTCTGGGCTCAGAGGAAGTGGGTTGAATGATGCTGACCATCACACTGAGTACATCTAGTGGCAGAAAAAGGGCAATCTCTGGATTACCCACTTGCCGACCACGCACTATACATTTACTGCAACAGTGCAAGATTGGCTGTGCAAAATTATGTATATTGAATATACAGTAAGTGATTCTGCTTTTCCAGGTGTGGGGCATGCACCCGTCCGGTTGTGCTGTGATTCGTCACAGCACATGTCGATCACTGGGTCCCGGCCAGTAATTGGCCGTCGGCACCCGGTGATTGGCTCTAGGCTTCACAGAACACAGCACTGTGGAATTCTGATAACCCCTCCTGCCCACAGACCCCCACAACCACCTATCAGGGTTGTAGGGAAGAGGCCCTTGTCCCCCATCAACAAAGCACCCCTCCAATGTTGAGGGCATGTGGCCTGTTATGGTTCAGGAGGGGGGGCACTCGCTCGTCCCACTGATTCCAATGATAGTAAACTATTCCTCCCACTGATTCTAATGATATGGCCCTATTCTTCCCACTGATACCAATGATGGGACACTAATCCTCCCACTGACACCAATGATGGGGCACTATTCCTCCCACTGATTCCAATGATTGGGCACTATTCCTCCCACTGATATAAATAAAGGGGCACTATTCCTCCCACTGACACCAATGATGGGGCACTATTCTTCCCACTGATATAAATGATGGGGCACTATTCCTCCCACTGATTCCAGTGATGGGGCACTATTCCTCTCACTGATTCCAATGATGGGGCACTATTCGTCCCACTGATACCAATGAAGGGGCACTATTCCTCCCACTGATACCAATGATGGGGCACTATTCTTCCCACTGATACCAATGATGGGGCACTATACCTCCCACTGACACCAATGATGGGGCACTATTCCTCCCACTGACACCAATGATGGGGCACTATTCCTCCCACTGATTCCAATGATGGGGCACTATTCCTCCCACTGATATAAATAAAGGGGCACTATTCCTCCCACTGACACCAATGATGGGGCACTATTCTTCCCACTGATATAAATGATGGGGCACTATTCCTCCCACTGATTCCAGTGATGGGGCACTATTCCTCTCACTGATTACAATGATGGGGCACTATTCGTCCCACTGATACCAATGAAGGGGCACTATTCCTCCCACTGATACCAATGATGGGGCACTATTCTTCCCACTGATACCAATGATGGGGCACTATTGATCTTTTATTAAAAGAATCAAGCAACCAATTTTATACAAAAGTAAAAAACAAAACCATAGTACAAAACTTCAACAGAAATCCAAGGAATACACATCCATGTTCAGAATATATACAATATATACATAATCCGTTACCAAAACTATTTACATAAAGCAGCAGAGAGGGCCTAAGAGGCACAACCCATCACCTATGTACGCAGCCATTTATCAAAAATTAATCCAAAAAATAATAATCTAGGGTGATAAGAGACAGACAGCCACACCCGGGAAAGAGACTCCTGGCAGTCAGGGAGGCTTGAAACCCCTCCACGCCTTCAACCAAGCCCCCTGACTCCGCTTGTCTCTCTCAAGCACCCGAATCTTCTCCACCTCATGCAGAATGTCATACACCACCACCTGAACAGGAAGGATTTTACGCCGAATGCAGACCTGACACCGTGCGTTCCAAGTGAAATAACGGACTACTAGGCTAACTAGAAAAAGTGTATCTAAACAAAAAACCCCACCAGTATTGAATGCTCCATACACCCACTCAGCATAACCCAGCCTGGAGAGGAAAGGGACACCGAGGGCCCGTCCCACCTGTTTGTACACCTCTATGTTAAAAGGGCAATGAAGCAGAAAATGGTCCATAGTCTCCTCCTCACCTGCACACTCCTCCCGAGGACAGCTACGATCCACCCCACTGCGGAATTTCAAATTGCCCCTAACATAGAGCCTCCCATGGAAGCACATCCAGGCCAGATCCCTGAATTTAGGAGGTACTCTGTCCAAATTAATAAGTCTTAACCCTGCCCTCAAAACTGGGCCTGGGCAATCCCTTAAGGCCAGTGGGTCATGAAAGACTTCGCTCAAGACTCGACTCATAAGGACTTTCCTCGGAACCGATCTGAGATCTTCAGCCGACAATCGCCACTGCCGTAATAACTTCAGGCACGGAGCGACATAGGCTGGTAGCTGACCACGATGACCCCTGAGATTCTTAACTTGGCCACCTTCTTCCCAAAGTCGCAGAAAAGGCCTAAACCAAGATCTAAAAATGCCTGCCCATCCAGGAGGTTCCACTGCAAGCATATTACCAATATTAAACTTGAGAAAAAGCAGTGAAAAGAAAAGAACTGGGTTGACCATACCTAAGCCACCCTCCCTCCTGGATAGATAGGTGACATTCCTCTTGATGGGGTTCAGTCTGTTCCCCCACAACATCTGGAAGAACACACTACTGACCCTAGCATAGAGAGACACTGGCAAGATGCAGACAAAGCTGACATACAAAAAGATCGGAATCAGATAAGTCTTAATCAGATCAACCCTTTCCCTCATAGATAACTTCCATTTCTTCCAGCTGACCACCTTAGTATTGGCAATTTCCAGTCTGCCTTCCCAGTTTTTGAGGCCATAATCGCCGGGTCCAAATTCAATGCCTAGAATCTTAATTCTTTCCTGGGGCACTGGAAAGGTGTCCGGGAGATCAAAACCCTCACCTTCCTTTCCCATCCAGAAGACTTCACTCTTTTCCTGATTGATCTTGGAGCCTGATGCTTCAGAATACCGTGATGTCAGAGAGACCACCTCCTCTGCTTCATCCACCCCGGTGACAATCACCGACACATCGTCCGCATAGGCAACAACCCTCAAAGGCGGCTCACCCGGGAGACCCACTGGTACCCCACACAACATGCCGCTCTCTAGCCTCCTGATGAAAGGGTCGATTGCAAACACATAGAGCAGGGGACTCAGGGGACAACCCTGGCACACCCCGGAGCCAACCTCAAAGGACTGCCCAACCCAACCATTAACAAGAGGAAAGCTTTCTGCCCCCTTATACAAGACTTTTAACCAATCGACAAAACCACCCGGCAGACCGTACTTACTAAGGAGCAACCACAGGTACTCATGGTTGACACGATCAAAAGCCTTTGCCTGATCCAATGTCAGCAAATACTTTCCCCAGCCTGCAGCCCTGCACCGCTCCAAGGCCTCCCGGACAGCTAAAACCGCTGTGAAGGTGCTCCTACCCTGGACCGAACAGTGCTGATGGCGAGAAAGTAAAGACTCTGCTACTGACGATAGGCGCCAGAAAAATATCTTTGCCAGTATCTTTCTATCGACATTAAGAAGGCTGATGGGGCGCCAATTCTCAATCATCGAAGGATCTTTACCCTTTGAAAGAAGAATCACAGCCGAGTGCCTCATGGAAGGGGGAAGTACCCCCTCAGCAAGGCAACTGTTAAAAACCTCTACCAAATGTGGGGCCAGAATAGACTTAAAGGCTTTGTAAAACTCAGCCGTCAAGCCATCCGGTCCAGGTGACTTTTTGATGGCAAGCTGTTCAATTGCCCTCATCACCTCTTCAACTGTGATCTCCTCTGTCAAATTCATCAATGGGACATCTTCATCATTTAGACCTGGAGTAGAGTCCAAAAAGCTTTCCATCTTGTCACGGTCAAGCTCTTTCCTCCCAAGAAGGTCAGCATAAAAGGACCTCATGACCTCCAGAATCCCTGACCTGGACTTTGTCAAGGAACCTGTACTGTCCTTAAGGCCAACAACCGTTTTAACAGCTACACCTTGTTTGCAGTTCTGGTAAGGGTCAGGCGAGTGGTACTTCCCATAGTCCCTCTCCAGAACCAAAGAGGCATGCCGGTCATATTGACACTTCCTGAGAAGGAGTTTCACTTCGGAGATTGCCCCAGGATCTCCTCCTCTCGAGACAAGAATATCCAGCTTCCTCCGTAAACGTTGGTAGGTCATGTATTTATTAAACTGCTTTCTATTGGCTAGGCCCCTGAAGAATCCAGCAATCCTCTTTTTGGTCAGCTCCCACCACTCAGCCTTGCTGCTACAAAAGTCCAGGATGGTCACCTGTGCCTGAAAGAATTCCTCAAAGGATTGTCTAACATGTTCTTCCTTGAGTAGAGTCGAATTCAATCTCCAGATGCCCTTGCCCTTCTGAGGGGCGTCTGAAGCATTCAGGACCACAGATAGCATACAGTGATCAGAGAACTCTACTGCCTGCACCACTGGGGGCGAGAAAGCAGAGGTCTCCTTCAAAAAAAACCTATCTATTCTACTCTGACTATTACCTCGATGAAAGGTGAACCCAGTGTCATCCGGGAGGTGCTTAATGTGCACATCCACAAGACCAGCATCCCTAACCATACTATTTAAAAAAACGCTATCATATCCCAGCCTGTCCTTGAAGTCCTTCCTGTCCTTGGGCCTAGTTACTGTATTAAAGTCACCTCCAAAGACCACTTGCCGGGATGTAAAAAGAAATGGCTTGATCCTTGTAAAAAGGCATTTCCTGTCCCACTTTGTGTGCAGTCCATAAACATTAATTAGGCGCAGGTCCTGCCCTCCCACAAGGACGTCTAAGACCATACATCTCCCAATCTCCACCTCAATAACCCGCCAGACAGTTACCATGCCGGTTTTAAACAACACCGCCACACCGCCGTAAGGCTCGGCCGCAAGAGACCAGTAAGATGGACCATACCTCCACTCTCTCTTGGCCATATGAATATCTGCCAAGGAGGTGAGCCTAGTCTCTTGCAAAAATAAAATTTCAGCATCTAATTGGCTGAACAAAAAGAAGGCCATAGAACGAGCTCTTACTGACTTAATGCTGGCGACATTTATTGTCACCACTTTTAACGGAGGGGGAACCGCCATTTGGGTTATTGGGTGGTTTGCTTCTTAGCTCCCCTCTGCTGCTCATCACCAGAAGCCTCTCTCTTTCTTGAGGCCGCCTCAAACTCCATTTCGGAATCAGAACTTCGCTCCGAAGAAGCTCCAGATGAAGAGATATCCCAATTAGAGGACCTATACCGGTTGGAGACAGGCACTGGAGCCTGTTCTGTCCTCACCACCTGCTTCTTCCGCTTCCCAACCTTCCTTCTCTCCTCCAGGTACTGCAGGTCAGCTTCAGAGATGCCCTCATCTCTTACTTTTTTCTGTGAAGTCTTTCCACAAGACTTCTTTACAGAGGAAGAAGCAACCTTTTTAGTACCCACTACCACTCCTGGTGGGGGGGGTGCTCCCTTTGAATCAGACTTAGGAGGGGTAGACTCCTGGGGGGTAACTGACTCAGGGGGCACAGACTTGGAAGGTTCTGACACAAGAGGAGGGGATACAGTAGGCTGGGGGGAGACAGATACAGATACAGAAGGAATACTTACAGACACATGAGGGGTGACCACAGGAACTGGAGAGGGATCCTGAGCAGGAGCAGGGGAGTCAGTCACCGCAGAGGAGGATGGTACACCAGGGGCCTCACCCTCCATCCTGTCCAACCTTGACATGTCATCAATTACCTCCTTCTCCATATTGTGCCAGGCTTCAGGACATCTGCTGTAGGGGTGGCCAAGGCGCAGGCACAGGTTGCACCTGATCATTTCGGTGCAGTCCTTAGCCATATGACCCTGACCCCGACACACTGAACATATCAAGGCTGAACAGGAGGAGCTCAAATGCCCCTTTTCTCCACAGCGGTGACACAGCTTCGGCTGACCAGGGTAGAAAATAGTCATCCTATCCCTCCCTATAAAAGCTGAGGAGGGCAGGTGACGGACAACATTCCCATCCCTGGCCAACCTCACTGTTACTGACCAACCCCCAGTCCAGATGTTACGCTCATCAAGGATTTTATTGGGCTTGGTCAAAACCTCACCATAGTTCCTTAACCAAACCTCTAGATCCCGGGCAGGGACACTCTCATTAGTGAGGATAATTGTGATTTTTTTTACTGTAGACCTCTGAGAAACTGCAACTGGGGCCAGACCTTCCCATTCAGGTCTTGACCTGCAACGAGCCTCATATCGCTCCCAGAACAGGTCAAGACCCTCTGGCCTGGTGAAGCTAACTGTATAATCTCGTGTCCCAGCTACATGTATAAAGGCATACAGATCATTTGCCCCAAAACCCATCTCTAAAATCAAATCCACCACTGCACGCCGTGCTGGAGGGATCGCACCACCTTCCCATTTCAGAATAACAACATTACGTCTGGGACCCCCAGCAGAAGCCAGAGACCCAAGACCAGATCCTGGGGTGCTCAAAGTGGAAGCCTGTAGGGGAAAACCCCGCTTGGGAGCAGAGCTACCAGGAGCAGAGCGTACCACTTGAGCAAAGGTAAGTTTATCAGGGCCAAGGCCCCACACTGAAGTCACAGCAGTCTGTACATTACTATTATTATTCACTGCTTGAACGGAGTTGGTAGGACTGTCCACACTTGAACTGGGACCATTGTTCATCACACTGGTGCTGGGATGATTTTTATCAGTCACACAAACATCCACATTCTTATCAGGAATAGTCACAGTTTCTGCTGCAATACCAGCTGTTTCCTGAAGCTGTGCTGTAGAGTCCTCAGCAGCTGTGGGGCAAACAGCTTCAGCCAAAGGGGGGTTAATAGGCTCTGCTGAATTTTGTAGTTCATCTGCAGGAATGTCATTTTTTAAAAGCAAACTTTGCTGTACTGCAGCATCAGCAGGCACAGCATTGCTACACATAGGACCAGCAGCCTGACTCTCACTGGGCACATTGTCTGTATCAGTCACAGTGTTGAATGGGACAAAAATTGTTTTATTCACAATATGGGACTTGACAGGCTTTACCTTGTCAGGCACATTGTCTGTAATGTCCTCATCATTAAACGCCAGCTGATCCCCCCGCATAGGAGACTCCATTACCTGGATGGCCCTGAGCATGCCTCCTGAGTCCTGGGAAGGCATGGGGCTGCTTACCTCTACCTGAGGGGGCAGGGGGTCAGAACTGGGGGTCTCCTCCTCCACCTCCATCTTTGTCATCCTCGCAAATCTTTTCTCATTACAAAACTTTTCTTTAAATGGCCCATCTCTGCCTTCCATCATGGCCACAATGGTCTCCTGGTGTTCCACCCGAACCTTGGCCAGTTGGATCTCCGGATCCATGGACCCACGTTTCTGGCTATGTAAGCCCTCACGCTGCCTTCTCAGGCGCTTCAGCTCCGCTCTGAGCTTGTACAGCTTGTCTCTTTCCCTATTCAGGACCTTAATCCCGGCCACCACTCGCTCCCGGATGGCCCCGGAACCTTCATCTTCACCAGGGGTAGAGAGATCACCAACCATGGGTTGTATAGGGGCAGGTATGTTACCTGATGGCCCAGGAGATGGCTGAGAGCTTCCAGCAGGAGAGGCCCTGCTGGCCTCCATGTCTTCCCCAGAAAGGAGCCAGGAGAGCTGGGAGAGAGTTCCTCACCACTCCCCTCTCACACGGATCACCTGCAGTAGCTCCAGAGAGACAGCCTCCTCCTGACACACCTGTGCTCCAATGATGGGTGGGGCACTATTCCTCCCACTGACACCAATGATGGGGCACTATTCCTGCCACTGATACCAATGATGGGGCACTATTCCTCCCACTGATACCAATGATGGGGCACTATTCCTCCCACTGATTCCAATGATGGGGCACTATTCCTCCCACTGATACCAATGATGGGGCACTATTCTTCCCACTGCTACCAATGATGGGGCACTATTCCTCCCACTGATACCAATGATGGGGCACAATTCTTCCTACTGATTCCAATGATGGGACACTATTCCTCCCACTGATACCAATGATGAGGCGCTATTCCTCCCACTGATATCAATGAAGGGGCAATATTCCTCCCACTGACACCAATGATGGGGCACTATTCCTCCCACTGCTACCAATGATGGGGCACTATTCCTCCCACTGATACCAATGATGGGGCACTATTCTTCCTACTGATTCCAATGATGGGACACTATTCCTCCCACTGACACCAATGATGGGGCACTATTCCTCCCACTGATTCCAATGATGGGGCACTATTCCTTCCACTGATACAAATTATGGGGCACTATTCCCCCCACTGATAACAATGATGGGGCACTATTCCCCCCACTGATATCAATGAAGGGGCACTATTCCCTTCATGCTCTGAATCAAATTCTGGGTACCCACCAAAGGGTAACCTTGTTTTATATGAACAGCCCTTCAAGTGAGCTCATTAAAGGATTATGTCCCCTCCGATTTATTGAAAAAAATACATTTTGAAGTCTCCGCTCCTCTTGAATATGTAATTTTTGCAGCAATACTTGATGGAAGCACTAATAGTACCAGGCCATCAAATGTATAATACACACGAATCAGATTTTGGACTTGGTATTTTACTCTGCACCTCCTTAGGACCTTTTCCTTCTTGACCCCATATTAACCCTGTCTGTGAATCTTTTATAAATGTCAAGTTTTTTTTAAATTTTATTTCAAATGTCACATAAAAGTGTGACATTGTTAAATAATATAATATATAAAGAGAAAAAAAAAAACTTGACAGGTTCTTATCCTTCTCTATTCAATCCAAAACTTAAAATAAAAATTGTTATAAATACACTTTACAAGGTGTCCAGCCAAACTTTTTTTTTCTTTTTAAAGAGTCGCGGGTCAGAACCCCTGTCAGGTTTTCAGGTCTTACTGCTCTAAAGGGCTTAGTTAAAGAGATTTTCCTTCAATTACTATTCTGGTGAAAACTATTTTACCAGACAGATATGTAAATGCTTTTTTTTTTCCGGTTCTGATAGATCTTTCTTTTGCGGTCTGTGTCCCTTTTGCAGATTTTTGCACTTACACCCTTGACTAGGGTATTAAAGATGACCTGTCTCCCAGATGCCTGACCTTCATTCCTCCACCCATTAATTACCATAAATAACCGACGCAAGACACACATTGGAGTTTATTGGCCATGGCCACCTTTTATTAACAACATATACAGTAAATAACAAAATGAAACAAATACATTATGAATGGAGTCCAAAGTCCTTTGAAGGCACTTTAACCATTTAGATTTACCCCACCTTCCAGACCAGACCATTTTTTTTTATATTCGGCACTGTGTTATTTTAACTGACAATTGCGCGGTCCTGCGATGCTGTAACCAAATAAAATTGATGTCCTTTTTTTCGCACAAATAGAGCTTTCTTTTGGTGGTATTTGATCACCTCTGCGGTTTTTATTTTTTGCGCTATAAACAAAAAAGACCGACAACTTTGAAAGAAAAATCTTTTTTACTTTCTGCTATAATACATATCCAATAAAAAAATGTAAAAAAAATAAAATTTCTTCATCAGTTTAGGCCAATATGTATTCTGTTACATGTTTTTGGTAAAAAAAAAAATCCCAATAAGTGTATATTGATTGGTTTGCGCAAAAGTTATAGCGTCTACAAACTATGGGATAGATTTATGGACTTTTTTTTTTTTTTTTAATTTTTTTTTTACTAGTAATGGCGGTGATCGCCAATTTTCAGCGGGGAATGCGTCATTGCGGTGGACAAATCGGACCCCTAACTGACACTTTTGACACTTTTTGGGGACCAGTGACACTAACACAGTGATCAGTGCTAAAAAATATGCACTGTTATGCCGCGTACACACGATCGGTCATTCCGACAACAAAATCCATGGATTTTTTCTGACGGATGTTGGCTCAAACTTGTCTTGCGTACACACGGTCACACAAAGTTGGTCGGAAATTCCGAACATCATAAACGCGGTGACGTACAAGACGTACAAGACGTACGACGAGCCGCGAAAAATGAAGTTCAATAGCCAGTGTGGCTCTTCTGCTTGATTCTGAGCATGCGTGTAAATTTGTGCATCAGAATTGTGTACACACGATCGGAATTTGTTGTCAGAAAATTTTAATTCCAGCTCTCAAACTTTGTGTGTCGGAAACGCCAATAGAAAATGTCCGATGGAGCCTGAACATGGTTGGAATTTCCGACAACAAGCTCCAACCGCACATTTTCCATCGGAAAGTCCGATCGTGTGTACAGGGCATAACTGTACTAATGACACTGGCAGGGAAGGGGTTAACATCAGGGGCGATCAAGGGGTTAAATGTTTTTCTGGGAGTGCTTTCTAACAGTGTGGGGGGGATGGTTTAACTGTGGGAAGACAGAGATCCATGTTCCTGCTTAGCAGAAACACAAGATCTCTGTCTTCCTTACTAGAAGAACAGCGATCTGCCTTGTTTACATAGGCAGACCATCGTTCTGCCTCTCTCGGAATGATTGGCGGACATCGGGTCCGCTGGACCCCTGATTGGCTCGCCCTGTGTTCAATCACAGCGGGCGAAAGCGATGAAAAAAAATCACATACAGGTACGTGATTTTGCACTTAAGGGTCGCCCTGCCGCAGTATATGTACGTGGGGTGGTCCTTAAGTAAGACGTAAAACTGGCGATGGTCGCTCCTTTCTGGTGAGTGTGTATTACTACTATACACTCTCACTGGTTGCATACGTTTGGTGGTGGTGCAGGAAAATATCAAACAGAAGAAAGGCTTTGGTTCACAAGTTCATGTGAAGAGACTGTCTATCACTTAATGGATTCATTCATGTACTAATTATTTGCACAATAATATTTATGAACACTATGGACACTGTGGTGTGTCTAAAATGTTTGGTGAATGTTATCAGAAAACAAACAAAACAGAAGATACACAGAAATGACCCTCCAAAATAATCGCCTTTTTTCACAACACACTCTTGGTAACATTTGTAAAGCTTCTGGAAACTCAGCAAAGGCCTCTTTAGGAGTCAATTGCAAAACATCTGTCGCACATTCTTGGATGATGC
The DNA here is from genome assembly GCA_037952925.1 of Lithobates clamitans. Lineage (NCBI taxonomy): Eukaryota > Metazoa > Chordata > Amphibia > Anura > Ranidae > Lithobates > Lithobates clamitans. The sequence continues at coordinate 2,019,983 of JBBGZY010000085.1, forward strand.
TGTCGTTGTCGAAGAAGACGATCAACAATGTCTTGACCTTGGACTTTTGCAGGTGACTCTTTTTGGGTCGCGGGGAAGAGGGTGGAACAAACATGTAATATATTCTTCAATAGCCACAAAAGCTAAATCCAATTTGCGTGAACCAAATGCTTTTGCAAAAACAGTTATTGTCATCACTGTGCTGCACATAGGCTGTGCAGAGAGCAGAGCTGTGGGAAGGCCATACCAGCTCCACCCACTACAGGCTGCCTGTAGAAAATTACAGGAGGGGGCGGAGACAAGACCAGTCACCTTGCACGAGCAGTCGGAGCAGCAGTGAGCGGTCTATATTACAGAAAGCTCCTACACAGAGGTAAAGTTTCATGCTGAATTACTGCCTAGATCTGGATAAAAGACAAAAAGCACATCAAGGGGTCTATTTATTAAAAATATTGCTTTGCAAATGTATCAAGCCATCGCAAATAATCCCCACAATTTGCCCAATATGATCGTCAGCGCCATCTAATGATCATAATGCAGTATTTTCCTAGAACACCTCAATCAGGAAAATACTGGCCACTAGATGGAGCTTACGATCATAGGAAATAAACATACAGTGGATATAATGTGGTTGCATAAGTGTGCACACCCTCTTATAACTGGGGATGTAGCTGTTTTCAGAATTAAGCAATCACATTTAAACTTATGTTAAATAGGAATCAGTACACACCTGACATCATTTAAAGTGCCTCTGATTAACCCCAAATAAAGTTCAACTGTTCTAGTAGGTCTTTCCTGACATTTTCTTAGTCGCATCCTACAGCAAAAGCCATGGTCCGCAGAGAGCTTCCAAAGCATCAGAGGGATCTCATTGTTAAGGTATCAGTCAGGAGAAGGGTACAAAAGAATTTCCAAGGCATTAGATATACCATGGAACACAGTGAAGACAGTCATCATCAAGTGGAGAAAATATGGCACAACAGTCACATTACCAAGAACTGGATGTCCCTCCAAGATTGATGAAAAGACAAGAAGAAAACTGGTCAGGGAGGCTGCCAAGAGGCCTACAGCAACATTAAAGAAGCTGGAGGAATATCTGGCAAGTACTGGCTGTGTGGTACATGTGACAACAATCTCCCGTATTCTTCATATGTCTAGGCTATGGGATAGAGTGGCAAGACGGAAGCCTTTTCTTACCAAGAAAATTGAGTACTGTCCGTGATACTTTTTTTATTTGCACTAACATACAATTTTTCAGCAAAATTCAAAAATAATAATGCGCCAAACACAAAGCAAAGCAGCCAACACCACAATCAGACAAATTGTATGAAGATTAAAATAAAAATAAGTGTGGCGCTAAAAAGAGTGTCCTTTATTGGGCAGAGCCAAACAGAATGGTGTCTGGAGGGCAATGTGCACAACAAAGATTATTAATGAAAAAGTCCTGTAGGGACTGTTGATTGACACCAACAAAACAGATAAAACCACAAGATGAATGGATAAGTAAAAATGGGTGAAACATAAATAAAGTGGCATGAAAGGTGAACCAATATACACACCAATATATGTGCAAAAAAAGGGGGATGATATGAGAGGAACCACAAAACCCAGCAATAGGGAAGAGTAGTTCAAAATAAACTATGAAAATGTGAGGATAGTGTACATCACAAGTGTATTGCACATGAGATAGATTGTGTATAAATTTGTGAGGGTTGTGCACATCACAAGTGTAATACACAATGGATAAAGTTAATTGTGTGGAGAGAACCAATGACAAAAAGTACTGCTAATACAATAAAAAGTCCATCCGGAACTTAGGTAAGTGAAGTGATGACTCTAAGTCCAAATAATAAAATAAGAGGCGATCAGCAGCCACCCAGCCCAGTGTGGGAGGACCAATGGATCCAAGGATGGCATCCACGAGTTGCGATCATAAACATCTGTGTGAGAGGTGTAGGCATAAATACCCTTACCAGAGAGGATGGACTCCCAGTCAGCGACTTGGGAGTCAAACAGGCTTGTATCGGAGTAGGGGGAGTAGCTCCTGGTTCCCAACGGTTGGAGATAATGAAGGAGTGGTGATGTTCACCGATTCGATCGCTCTGATCTCACCAACCTGTCACTTCGAGGGTGTGAGTGGTAGGTACTTCTTAGAGATCCAGCTTCGTAGGAAGGATGTCACTCCAATCACATTGTGTTTGAGCAGTTTCTCCTGAGCTTATGGTTCTCCGACGTCTCCCCCACCGGGTCCCGACAAGAGTCCCCGGCCGTCCACCACGTCAACAGGGGAAAAGGGGGGGTTTAATCGTCCATGCGTGTCTTACAAGGAGTCACACCAAGTGGATATTTCCCAAAACTGGGGAGGAGTGTGGGGGCAAGCGAGCGAGACCTGTCTCCAGAGTATAAGTCAGTTGGTCAGTCTGATGAAACAGTAGGAACTAAAAGCCTTTTAGTTCCTACTGTTTCATCAGACTGACCAACTGACTTATACTCTGGAGACAGGTCTCGCTCGCTTGCCCCCACACTCCTCCCCAGTTTTGTGTTGATGTATAATCCAAAATTAAGTGCTCTAGTGCGCCAAAAAACTTCAAACACTGTATAAAATTACAACAACACAATGCTTGAAACAGTTCAAAATTGATAAATAAACAAAAAAATTGTAATATTAAATTATATTGCAATAATGTCCCAATATAAGTGCCCTTGTGCTCCAATCCATTGAAAAGTGCAAAGTACTTCAAACTTCCACTCTGGGATGTGACACACTCCCCTTCAGTGTACCCACTCACCAGATAAAATGGACCCCTAGCTTTTCAGTCTAAGGATCAAATAGGCTGAAAATCTGGCTGGGGATGATGATTGTAACGGTCCACAAGAGATCACTCCCGGCATAATTAAAGTTGAGATATCTACCAGGAAAAAATGAAAGGGAACTGATAGGGAAGTTCTGTATGATAGGTGTTTATTGCACAAAGAAAAATTTCCTACTTACAAAACTCTAAATTACAATTGGCATGTAATCAAGGGACACAATCCAGGAACACCGCATCCAGCGTGCGTTCTGCCGAAACCTGAAGTGATGTTGTCTGCACTCGGCCCCCGGGAATTATATCAACGCGTTTTGCCCTCCAACAAGGCATCATCAAGTTCCTTGATGACGCCAAACTTTTTGGCCATAATTCCAAAATATATGTTTGGTGCAAAAACAACACTGCACATCACCAAAAGAACACCATGCCCACCGAGAAGCGTGGATGTGTTTTGGGACTGTTTTTCTTCAGCTGGAACAGGGGCCTTAGTCAAGGTAGAGGGAATTATGAACAGTTCCAAATACTCTACCAGTCAATATTGGCACAAATCCTTCAGGCTTCTGCTAGAAAGCTGAACATGAAGAGGAACTTCCTCTTTCAGCATGACAACCAAAGCATACATCCAAGTCAACAAAGGAATGGCTTCACCAGAAGAAGATTAAAGTTTTGGAATGGCCCAGCCAGAGCCCAGACCTGAATCCCATTGGAAATCTGTGGTGTGATCTGAAGAGGGCTGCGCACAGGAAATGTCCCCGCAATATGACAGATTTGGAGTGTTTTTGCAAAGAAGTGGGCAAGTTGAGATTGGCAAGTCAAGATGTGCCGTTCTGATGGGCTTCAAGAAAGTATTAGTTTAAGGGTGTGCACACTTATGATTATACTTATATCTTTTAGTTTTTTTTATTTTTACTTCCCTCCATCTAAAAGATTTTTCAGTTTGTTGTTCAGTTGAGTTGAGTTGAGCTGACATTTTTACCAGGGGTGTGTAGACTTTTTATATCCACTGTGTTAGGCAATTTACAGGGATTCATTTTTCCGGAGGAACGAATGCTCGAGGTAATAACATAGAGTATTTTTTTTTTCTAGATATAGCTCAGCTTTAACCCCTTCATGCCTGCACACATATAGACAGCCTCACTGGACTGGGCTTTTTTCCGTTGGGACGCATATATGCATATCTTCATGTCTTTGTGCTGGTAGCATTGCACAGCACACTCCCAGCACAAAGACCAGTGGACAAGAGAGTTGAGATAGGTTAAACTAAGGATGGGCAACCATCCCAAATGGAAATGAGAAAAGGAAGGGCTCCCCCTTACGGGACTTTAAAGGCCCTGGTGATTGTACAAACAATCACCAGGGCCTTAAAGTCCCATAAAGGGGGAATCCTTCGTTTTCTCATGACAAAGACAGGGGTCTCAGCAGGAGCCCCACGTACTGTACTAACGTTTGGGACCTGGATCTCCCCAGTTCCAGATCACCTGATCGCTGGGATAGCCTCTGATTGGCTATCATAGTTATATCAGTCACTGTGACGCCTGCCCCTGTGTTTTATCTCTCTGTGAATGGAGAAGAAAAATACAATGTATCTCTCACTAGGTTTGATCTAGGTAAATCAATAATGATGACAGTAGTCCATAAACTCAATTGTTGAATAACACCACAGTGACTCCACACATATGAAAGAGTGCCCGACCACCGTATAAATTGCCTGGTTACCGGATAGTAAGCAGAAAGAGGCGTTTGGCTATAACCCAACCATGGCCTTTGTCTTCCAAGGATGGCTGCTGGACACACACAGGAAATGGACCTGGTACTGGCAACCCCCTAAGCGTCTCCTTGATTCATAGCCGTACGGTGATGGGGATCCCCATTGAAAATGTCACCTATGATGAAACGCGTCTGGTAGGGCACGCACTGACGTCACCATGCTGTTGAGAGGAGGACGGGCTCCTGTGTTTGCCAGGCGGCATTGATTTTATGTGTTTTTTATCTTTATACATGTAAGTGCAATACTACCCCTTTTTCCTTTAATAAATTGGTCATACTGTATTACGCTATGGTCAGTTTCTCTTCTTTCTGAGCCTATCCCGAGTACATCTCCGTACAGCTATGAATCAAGGAGACACTTAGGGGGTTACCAGTACCAGGTCCATTTCCTGTGTGTGTCCAGCAACCATCCTTGGAAGACAAAGGCCATGGCTGGGTATAGCCAAACGCCTCTTTCTGCTTTCTATTTGGTAAGCAGGCAATTTATACGGTGGTCGGGCACTCTTTCATATGTGTGGAGTCACTGTGGTGTTTTTCAACAATTGAGTTTATGGACTACTCTCATCATTATTGATTTATCTGTTGTTATGGGCGCAACCATCCTCCATTTTATCTGTCTATTTTGTGTGTATCTCACATTTGAATTGCTGCCTTTGTTCTAATAAGTCCTAGCGCAGTTTTTTCCTTTTCTTTTTTAGGTTTGATCTAGGTCCGAGACAGGGTTAGCATTTGGGTCAAATCATGGTTAAAGGTCAATGTCAGAGTCAAAGGTGAAGGTCAGTATATTTTGGACAGGATTTTTTTTTAATTTTTAGGTAGAATAAAAAAAAAGCAAAATGCTTCTGGGCTGTATTACGGGTACAAACAACAAATAACACATATGTGGTGTCGCTGAGATCGTCGGGAACAGGGCATTTTATTTTGGGTTGTCTTTTTGGAGGTAGGTTATTGTAGTAACAAGAAATATACAGCTAAATTTTTTTAAAAAAATGTTTTTTTTAAATTATTTTGGGCCAGTTTTCCATTGATAATAAATAAAAATCAAGATATATTCATTACCATTTACCACCAAACGAAAGCCCAATTTGTCCTTAAAAAAAAAAAAAAAAAAGGGTATAATCCACCTAGATGCACAAAGTAGTTGTGATGATATGTACAGTTTTACATATAAGTTGCAAAACTGTGCTTAGTCATTAACATTTGTTTAAGCCTTAGGCGTGAAGGGGTTAAATAAAAGGTTATAAAAACATGATGTTCGAGTTTCCTTTCTAATCCTCTATGTCTAGCATTCTAAACATAAGATTGAGAATTCTAACTTTACACATATTTGTTTGCCTTTGTTTTCACTAATATTAGACTTTTTTTTTTTTGTTATCACTGAATATATTTCATCTGAAACATTCTAAGTGCTGTACTGCGCTCAATCAGTCAGTTTTACTGAATATCATTAACGGTGTAGACATCTTTTATGCTCCAGTTTATGCAGTGCTGTCTAAAGCAAGTGCAAGTATTGATTACAAGACAAACATTAATGTTTATTGACAGCGGTGAAATGTGCTGCCAATTTCTGTTTGCCGAGATTAACTGAAGACCGCTTGGTTAAAATATTCAGCCGTTTCGCCTCCTAGGATTACGCGCTGCAGAAAAGGAATAGGTCAGTGATCAGTTTCTTGACGTAGATGTCACATAGATGAATTATTATTAAGCTGTATATATGGATCTGATACCATTTAAAGTGAACCGGTTATACAGCGTGACATTTCTATTTGGTGTTAGCATATCATTTTGTTTTGGCACCTCTGGGGACCAAAGCTTAGCTTCTTCGTTTGAATAGCATTTTTTAACCGCTTGACCCCCGGAAGATGTACCCCCCTTCATGACCAGACCGATTTTTTTGTGATATAGCACTGCGTTACTTTAACTGACAATTGCGCGGTCGTGCGACGCTGTACCCGAATAAAACTTTTATCTTTTTTTTCCCACAAATAGAGCTTTCTTTTGGTGGTATTTGTTTACCTCTGGGTTTTGTATTTGTTGTTAAAAAAAAAATGAAAAAAGACGGAAAATGTTGAAAAAAAAAAATACAAAACCGTTTAACCACTTAAGCCCCGCACCATTTTGCTGGCCAAAGACCAGAGTACTTTTTACGATTCGGCACTGCTTCGCTTTAACTGACAATTGCGCGGTCGTGCGACGTTGCCCCCAAACAAAATTGACGTCCTTTTTTCCCCTCAAATAGAGCTTTCTTTTGGTGGTATACATGCAGGGGAAAAATCTGGACAGCCGCACTCCAGAATAGGCAAGTTTCTTTTGGTGGTTACATAGTTACATAGTTACATAGTAGGTGAGTTTGAAAAAAGACACACGTCCATCAAGTCCAACCTAAGTGTGTGATTATGTGTCAGTATTTCATTACATATCCCTGTATGTTGCGGTCATTCAGGTGCTTATCTAATAGTTTCTTGAAGCTATCAATGCTCCCCGCTGAGACCACCGCCTGTGGAAGGGAATTCCACATCCTTGCCGCTCTTACAGTAAAGAACCCTCTACGTAGTTTAAGGTTAAACCTCTTTTCTTCTAATTTTAATGAGTGGCCACGAGTCTTATTAAACTCTCTTCTACGAAAAAGTTTTATCCCTATTGTGGGGTCACCAGTACAGTATTTGTAAACTGAAATCATATCCCCTCTCAAGCGTCTCTTCTCCAGAGAGAATAAGTTCAGTGCTCGCAACCTTTCCTCATAACTAAGATCCTCCAGACCCTTTATTAGCTTTGTTGCCCTTCTTTGTACTCGCTCCATTTCCAGTACATCCTTCCTGAGGACTGGTGCCCAGAACTGGACAGCATACTCCAGGTGCGGCCGGACCAGAGTCTTGTAGAGAGTATTTGATCGCCTCTGCAGTTTTTTTTGCGCTATAAACAAAAATAGAGCGACAATTTTGAAAAAAATGCATTATTTTTTACTTTTTGCTATAATAAATATCCCCCAAAAATATATAAAAAAATACATTTTTTTGTCCTCAGTTTAGGCCGATACGTATTCTTCTACATATTTTTGGTTAAAAAAAATCACAATAAGCATTTATTGATTGGTTTGCGCAAAAGTTATAGCGTCTACAAAATAGGGGTTCGTTTTATGACATTTTTATTAATATTTTTTTTTACCAGTAATGGCGGCGATCATCGATTTTTATCGTGACTGTGACATTATGGAGGACACGTCGGACAATTCTGACACATTTTTGGGACCATTGGCATTTTTACAGCGATCAGTGCTATAAAATTGGCACAAAAATGGCTAGGAATGACGCTTTACTGATCATAGCTCCCGATCACAGGGAGCTGTGATCAGTGACAGTGTCATTAGGCAGAACAGGGAGATGCTTGTGTACATTAGCATCTCCCCGTTCTTCAGCTCCATGAGACGATCGCGGGTATCCCTGCGGCGATCAAATCCACAGGAACCGCGACGCTACTCACGGAGCTCCTGGCAGGGTCGTGCGTGCTGCCAGCGGCGCGCACGTGGCCACATGGTGGCAAATTCAAAGGGACGTACCTGTATGCCCATTTGCCCAGCCGTGCCATTCTGCCGACCTATATGTACATGCGGTGGTCGGCAAGTGGTTAATATTTTGTTATAAAATGTTGCAAACAGCTAATTTTTCTCCTTCATTGATGTACACTGATGAGGCTTCACTGATGTACACTGATGAGGCTGCACTGATGTAAACTGATAGGCTGCACTGATGTACACTGATGAGGCTGCACTGATGTACACTGATGAGGCTGCACTGATGTACACTGATAGGCTGCACTGATGTACACTGATGAGGCAGCACTGATGTAAACTGATAGGCTGCACTGATGTGCACTGATGAGGCTGCACTGATGTACACTGATGAGGCTGCACTGATGTACACTGATGAGGCTGCACTGATGTACACTGATGAGGCTGCATTGATGGGCACCTATAGGCTGCATTGATAGGCACTGAGTTTTTTGGTAGTGTTTGATCACCTCTGCGTTTTTTTCTTTTTTTGCGCTATAAACAAAAAAGACCTACAACTTTGAAAAAAAAAACATCTTTTTTACTTTCTGCTATAATACATATCCAATAAAAAAATGTACAAAATCGAATTTCTTCCCGACAACTTTGAAAAAAGAAAAACATAAAAAAAAAATGAAATTTCTTCATAAATTTAGGCCAATATATATTCTGCTACATATTTTTGGTAAAAAATCCCAATAAGTGTATATTGATTAATTTACGCAAACATTATAGCGTCTACAAACTATGGGATATATTTATGGAATTTCTATTTTTTTATACATGGCAGCGCTCAGCGACTTATAGTGGGACTGCGATATTGTGCCGGACAATCGGACACTAACTGACACTTTTCGAGAACCAGTGACACTAAAACAGTGAGCAGTGCTAAAGGAAGGGGTTGACATCAGGGGTGATCAAAGGGTTAACTGTGTGCCTAGTCCGTGTTTGTGTACTGTATGTGCTGCTTTTACTAGGGGAAGAGATGGATTTTATTCCCTGCTTTGCAGAAACACAAAATCCATCCCTTCCCCGCTGTCAGAAGGGAACTCTGCCTTGTTTACATAAGTAGAGCTCCATTCTGAGTCTCTGCCTGACGATCGGCGGGTGCCGGCAGCAGTGGCGACTGGTGCTCAATATTTGGGGGGGGGGCAGCAAACCAATGCCACCCCCCACGTGAGAAGGACAGGAAGGGGGAGATCACCCCACCCACCCCCCCGGGGGACAGGCACGGGAAGGCGATGATCAGAGGCCTTCTTACCATGGGAGGCAGAGGACGCGGGACAAGGGCAGGGCTTCTGCTCTCTAGGATGGACAGGATACGATGGAGCTCCGGGATGGAGTGCTGGATGTGGCTGCAAGTCTGATTAAGCTGGTTACGCTTCTTCTCTCTAGGAGGATCTGATCCACTGGATTATGGCTCTCAGCTGGAGAGGACTATGCCACTGGCTGAGCTGCTCCCTGACTCTCATCCTGATGGGTTCAGTCTTCCGAAGTGGGGGGACCTCACTCCGGCGCCATTGCGTCTCCTCCCAGCCGAACAGGAAGTGGGTCCTGAGACCCGATTGGCAGGGAGTCCTAAGACTTCACTTCCTGATTGGCCGGCAGGAGAATCAGGAAGACAATAGCGAATATTTAATGACTATTATCACGCAATTGGGTTGGCTTAGGGCGTAGTGCTCTGCACCCGAGCTCACTCTTTTTTTAAGCCAATTAGAGCCTCAGGGTCTAATCATGTGCTTAAAAAAAAAAAAATTGAAATCCATGTGTCCGGCACCCTGTACATAGATTAGAGGCAGGCTGCATGGATTAGGCGGGCGGTGCCTCTGCGCCCCTTATGGATGGCCCACCACTGGCCGGTGGACATCCAGTGACTGGCACCTGCAGATCGACTTCCGCTGTGAATTATCACAGCAGAAGCGGCTCACCGGCGGTGCATGCCCACCCCTGCAGGTGGAAGTCCTGCATCACATATATATGTGATCCAGAGCACAGCGGTGTCAGAAACCATGAAATCAGACCGAGACAGAAGTACAGTGAAATCACACTTGTTTAATAATAAAAGTAAATAGAACAAACGTAGTCAAAACATAGCCAGAGTTCAGGAACCGGAACGGATAGTCAGACAAGCCAAACATCAGGGAGCCGGAGATGAGCGTAGTAAAACAGCAAGCGGGATCTGGAGCCAGAAGGGATGTCAGCCAAGCAAGTCTTTTAACAGGAATGCAGGAGAGCATCTCTGTGATGTTGACTAAGGCGAAGTCAGAGATCCTCTGGGCTGGGCGGCTTAAGTAGGCAGGACTGACAAGCAGGATATCATCAACAGCTGAGTAACTGTGGAGAGATAGGAGCTGGCAATCAGCAGACAGCTGAGCGGCCAGCTCAGAGAAGGAAGGGCTGAGCCCAGCTCTGACAAGCTGCCACTTGTAGCAGTACAAGTGCTATGGGGCAGTCAGCAAGTGGTTCATATTACTATCACTATGTTAGGCTTGTTTACAATGGTAGAACTGACACCCTCAAGATGACCAGTGCAGAGGGATATGGATGTGTAAACATATACAAAGGTCAATGCTTGGCTGCATTCCTACAAGAAATCTGTATACTGTAGGTCCTGAACTAATGAGGACCTGGAGGCCAGGGAAAGAGCACACAATCAGCACTAATCCTTGGTGTTGTCCAATGGAATATTGAGAGGTAGCTGCAGAAGCACAAAATGAAAAACAGTGGTCCAGAGGAGGTATACTGATCACGGTAACATTCACAATGTGTATAACATAGATTGCCAAAAACGTAAAGGCTGTAGTAGAACCATGTCCTGAAAAAACCTCCCTCACACTGTGCTGGAAATCACAATGAAATAACCAAGACTTGTGTGCAAGCTGCCAATCCCGGTAACTTACGGACCATTTGTAATCCAAGGGATATGGTCCCAAACAACTAAGCAGTTCCAAGGGTGTATGTTGTAAATAATACTTATTGTGTCCTACGCAGTATCAGTGTCATCGGCACAAGTAAATTGCCAGTTCCTTGAAGGACCTGCCAAGCCAAGAGCAATGAAAAAGTGTCCTCTGGTCACAAGGGCAAGGTGGACAAGGGAATAGTCTAACCGGTTTCGCCGGTCTCCGCCGGCTGCTTCAGAGGCTTGGAGGATTGTGAACCTGGCGGCAAGCTGTTCGATTACAGGAATGGGACAGGAAGATCTCATAGCACTGCGGGAACACAGCAATGTATACTGTATCTAGCTTATAAGCCATCAAATAGTAAAGGAAATAGTTTGTTTGGGCCAGCTTGGTTTGAGCAAACTATTTAAAACCTACATAAAATATGTGAACGTGCTGTCGCCATTAAATCTATGCATGGTAAACCATATTAACCAAAAAATTGTATTCTTTAAAATATGTAACAAAACACTGTATGAATCATTCTAACATTATGTGATTACATATACCGTATGTTGCAATAAAGATATATGACTTAAATATTAAAAAATATTTAAAAAAAACATGAAATAACATAAAACGTGTAGCACCCTGGAGTTTAGGCAGGGATGCTCCTCACAAATTTACTTGCCAGGAGTAGTTAACCTGGTTGGTTGTCAGAGATCCATGATTTCTCCCTAAGTTTGGCCTTATTGCACTTTTCTCTTCTACCACTAGGTGGCCGGGTACTTGGTGGTACTAGATATGAGAAGGGCAACTCAAGATCAGGTTATGGGTATGTGGGTATCCTAGCCAATGGTCAGGGGTTTTCTTGAATCCCTTTGCCTGCTGAGAGCACCTATATATTTAGGTGGAGTCAGGTGGTCTATGTTCTGTGCCACGCGGACGGCTGTCTGGGTGGACGTGTGTGTCGTGTTGCCCCTAGGCAGGGGAGTGGGCGCATCTCAGGGGTATCTGGCTGCTAGGCTGTTTGAGGGCCTATCCATAAGCAAGAGAGCAGCGCAGGGTTGGGATTGCGGCTTGCAGTCCAACCAGAAGTGACGGTTCTGTCAGCCAGAGAACCTGTCAGTGGTCGGAAAGCTGTCGCCGCAAAGGGACAATCAACCTTATTGCCAGGGACCACAGTGAGTAACTGAAGCAAGTACCAGAGCAGTATTCTCACCGAACGGCACGGTGGAGAATTGGGAAACTTCAGACAGTGATCAAGCCAAGGACTCAGCCAGTGGAGATGATGCTTGCAGAGCAGCCTTGTGTGTCAAGCTGGGGACCAAGCAGGCTAGTGGGGTGAAAGCTTCAGAAGTATCGGGAGTGCCAAGCTAGGGACACAGCAGAGAGCAGGGGGTGACGCTTGAGGAAAAAAGATACCACCATGAAAATTGGAGGAGCTCAAGGGATTCAGTGGCAGAGGGTCTAGTGAGAGACCGGGAGCTCAGTGTGCTGAAGAACTAGAAGGAGAAGTTGTAGTGAAGGTGAAAGAACTGTTACGTTTGAGTTAGGAACTGTTAAAGACTGTTGCCATAGGAGACAGCATTCCTGCACGTGTAGATGTGGCGACTTGCTGCAGGCCTTTCCCTGCACAGCTGTCCTCCTATTGAAGTCTCGAGTCTGCTAATTGAACCTGCAACTACCAAGGGGTGTCCTGGCCCTAACACTCTCTCCCCTCAAAAATACAAAAAGGACTGTTAAGAGAAATAAAGCCTCTTTTACATCCAAGAAGTGTCTGGTGCCCAATGACTTTCATCATTATTGTACCCACTATGCCTCATAACCCACTACATACAGAAGTATGTCAGCTATCTCTGGCCCTGGAGGTCCTCATTAGACCGAAGGAGGCCTGGGACCTTGCTACAAATGCAATCATAAGATCAAATGCTCAGTTATATGATGAATCTTCATTCACACTTAAAAGGTAACTCCACTTTTGTGGGGAAAGAAATAGCAAATAAAGAAAAAATAATATAGCGTGAAGTGCGCATGCGCGGGACTTCCGGGAAGACGCTCTGAACGGGAGCTCCGTCGCAGCCGAGCCTTCCGCGGTCCCCAGACGCTGATCTCTCTAGCGGAACCTTCCCCATCGTACACCCACAGGTAGAGGAGGTCAGTGGGCACACATTCATATGCCTAACCGCTCGCATCGCTCTGCGGTTAGCAGGAAACTTACCTTCGGCCTGCCTGACCCCACCGCTCCTAAGATGGCGGCCGCGGCCCCTCCACATGATGACACAGGAGACGGAGACCTCATGGCAGACTTCCCTGAGGAGGAACAGCTCGCCACTACCACACTGGGATCTTCTGTGAGTAATACCCCCCCTAAAACGGCTCTTCCTAACAGCAAAGACTCCCTCTTTAACAGAGCCTTATCTGATATGCTCCACATCCCATCTCTGCAGGCTCATCCATCCCCTGCCATGCCACAGGCCGCAAACCTGAACTCTCCCCACCAACCAGACATGGCACAACTTCTGAATTGTTTTTCAGATATGCTGGCCACAGGCCTGGCCCAAAATGCAGCGCAGATTACCACGTCTATTAAGGCCGACTTACAGAGCTTGGGGGCCCGCATCGATTTATTTGAACAAGCCGTGGATCATACCGTTGCACGCACCAACCAGAACACTGACTGTATTCAATTGTTGCAGGAACAACTCGACTCAGCACTAGGGAAGATCGATGACTTGGAAAATCGCAATCGGAGAGGTAATTTCCGCATTCGCGGTATCCCTGAAGCTGTTACTAACATTCATGACACAGTGAAGCTCTTCTTGAAAGAACTTATCCCAGATATCTCTGACCACAAACTAGAGATTGACAGGGCCCACAGAGCGCTGCAGCCTCCCAGACAAGACGGGCTCCCGAGGGATATAGTGGTTAAGCCCCACTACTACGAAACCAAAGAAGAAGTTATGAAAAGATCTCGGAATTTGGACACCCTATCCTTCCAAGGAAACAAAATTCAAGTCTTCGCTGACATCTCCAAAACTACAATTTTAAAAAGGAGAGCCTTGAAACCTCTCCTTGAAATCCTCTCACAGAAATCAATTAAATATCGATGGACCTTCCCTTTCCGTCTCCAATTTCAATATAAGGAAAGATCGTACGGATTCTCCTCATTCCAAGAAGGTGAACACCTACTCCTGCGACTTGGACTCATCTCCCAAGAAGCTTCCCCCCAAGATCTCCCATCCAAGCCAAGCTCCTCGAAGAGACCCCCTTCAGGCAGCCCCATCACTCCTCTCTGGAACAAACAGCAACCCAAGCGCCACCGTGATGCCTTCCCTCCAAGATGAACTCCTCTTGCTATGGCCCTAAAAGGACTGTGTGACTTCCTTTTCTCCTCCAAGTTATTCCCTCTGAACGAGGGGAACGGGTGTACATTGTATGCACCCCTTCTGACCATATCTTCCCATCAGGGATAATGGTCGCACTTACCTGACCTTTTTTCACTCAATTCCTCAAAATAAAAGGGGGGGAAGATGATACCGGGATGTTTTATTCCCCTCCCCCCTTCCTCTCCCACCTTCCCTCCCTCTTCCTGATTACTGGAAAGATATCTCCTATGGTAGGAATTGTTTTGTTATTTTTTTCAGGTAGTGATTTACCCAGGTATCTCTTGGAGGTTGGGCATAACTCCTCATTTTGGTTTTCTTTCTTTTATATGAGAATATAGTTAAAACGTTTTTGAATTTCAGGTTCTTAAGGTTCCATATTTCCTCAATAGATGGGGAACCGGCGGCTCGGCTGGGCTAGCATCGCCACTCCTTCTGTCGTAACCAGGGGGAATTCTCCCACTGGTCACGTCAGACTAACAACCTCGGCTGAGGTTGTTCTTGTTTTTCTGAGATCCCACTGTTTTAGGGTCTCAGACTTGAACTGAACTTTTTAGTCCAGTTCCCTATTTTTCTGGGCTCATAAGCCTAGACCTTTTTGACGCTATTAGTATGTCTTATTTAATGATTCTCCCTTTTTTCCTTCATTTTCTCTTCACTCTCCTCTTTTCCCTCTTCTCTTCCTTAACCTCCTCTCTATTTCAGGAAGATGCACAGGAGACCAGCTTTATCCAGCCCACTCCGCTGCAACAACAGGATCTCTCTCCCAGACTCAGCGATGCATCTCTGGGGAACCGGGTAGGTGTGCACCTAACATACCAGGATCACTCCCGTTGTGACTATGGCTGACCCACCTCCTCTACAGAGGGCACTTAAGGTGATTTCTCATAATACCCAAGGGCTCAATTCGCCTGTCAAGAGACGCAAAGCTTTCCAAAGCTACCACTCCAGGGGAGCAGATGTCGTGCTCCTACAGGAAACTCACTTTTCCGCGAACTATTCGCCTTCTTTTCTACACAACAAATACCCCACTTTTTTCCTTGCAAACGCTAGCGAGAAAAAAAGAGGAGTGGCCATACTAATCTCCAAACAGACCCCTTTTTCTCACACTTTAACAGTTAAAGATACTGACGGGAGATACATACTGGTCAAAGGTTTGATTGAAGGTAACCTCTACACTATCATCTCATATTATGCCCCCAACAAAGGCCAAGCTAAATTTTTTTCCTCTTTATTGGCTAATCTCTCTTCCCACTTTGAGGGTAGAGTGATTATGGGAGGGGACTCCAACATTACATTTGACCAGGTCCTAAATAAAGCAGCTCAGGGGATCCCTCGGCTCAAACAGCCCCCCAAACAGAGCCTCCAGATAGCCAGACTTTTTCACTCGGTAGGCTTAATTGATTCATGGAGGGAACTAAACCCATCATTAAGGGATTATACACACTACTCAGCTCCACACAAGACATATGCTAGAATCGACCACATTTTCTTGTCAAACCCTGATATACACTTAGCTAACCATGCCTCTATCCACGATGTTCCGTGGTCTGACCACTCCCTGGTACTATTAGGAATATCCAACTCATTGTCCCCATCTGGCCCTCGCACATGGCGCCTTAACGAGAAAATCCTATCTAACCCTGTCCACTGTATTCTAATAGAAAAGGACATTAAAGAGTATTTCCTATTGAATGACACTGAGGACATCTCCCCTACTACTCTTTGGAACGCTCACAAAGCGGTAATTAGGGGGAAATTGATTCAATTATCGGCCAAACTAAAGCGAGAAAGGCAGATAGACATCATAAAGTTAGAGAAAGAATTCAAGATTCTTAGTAGATCCCACAAACAGAACCCCAATTCAAACAATCTCTCTAAACTTGATGCTATTAGACTATCTCTCAACTCAGCCCTTACCTCCAACGCAGAAAAGCATCTTCATTGGCTCAGCGGAAATTTCTATCTGCGAGCGAACAAATTTGGCCCCCAACTAGCAGCCAAACTTACCCCGAAACACAGGACATTTGCCCTACCCAAAATAAAAACACAATCCGGGTCGCACACCCAAAATCCAAGTAAAATCCTCAAATCATTCCAATCCTTTTATGCTAACCTGTACTCCGACGATTGCCCAATTTCTCAACAAAAATTGGATGCCTTTCTAGATCAAATCCCACTTCCTACAATTTCTGAATCTCACCGCTCTATCTTGGATTCTCCATTCCAAGAATCAGAAATCCGAGCAGTCATTAAAGGGACTAGAAAAGACTCTGCCCCAGGCCCTGACGGTTTCTCAAACCACTATTATAAAACTTTTATAGATGCTCTCTCTCCGTACCTGGTCCGCCTCTTCAACTCCTTAACCAAAGCCTCTCCGCTAGACCCTAATGCCAACTTGGCCTTTATCTCTGTCATACCTAAGCCAGGTAAAGACCCCAGCGAAGTTAGTAACTACAGACCTATTTCATTAATAAATAATGATCTAAAACTTATGACAAAGATATTATCCAATAGACTTGCCTCTTTCATAGGCACCTACATACATAAGGATCAGGTGGGGTTCATACCGGGGAGACAGGGACCGGACCAGATGCGGAGAGCAATAAATGCAGTCTCCCTAATGAGATCGGGGTGGGACGGGGGACCTCCCCAGGGAGGCCTTCTCCTTTCCATAGATCTCCAAAAAGCATTTGACACAGTGGCTTGGCCCTATCTCTTCACCATTTTAAGCAAATGGGGTTTCGGCCCAAATTTTATTAATATTTTGAAAACCCTTTACTTCCAACCCAAGGCACAGGTGAGATTACAAGGACACCTATCAGATAATTTCTCTATACAGAAGGGGACGAGGCAGGGGTGCCCCCTCTCCCCTCTTCTTTTCGCGATGGCTATCGAATCTTTAGCCATCGCGATTAGACAACACCCTGACATCCATGGAGTTCGTTGTGGGCATAATAATCACAAATGCGCTTTATTCGCGGATGATGTCCTCTTGTTCGTCACATCTCCCTTAATCTCCATCCCTAATATTCTGCAACTTTTACAAGACTTCGAAGCAGCTTCCGGACTTAAGGTTAATGTCTCCAAATCAGTCGCTCTTAATGTTTCAATTTCTCAAGACATAGTTGACACCCTAAAAAGTAAATTCCCATTCGCATGGAACTCCGCATCCATCCCTTATCTCGGCATTAACCTTACGTCTGGTATTGACACACTTTATAAACACAATTTTCCCCCCATGTTCAAAAAACTCACAGAAGACCTGACCCAATGGTCGCTATATAAGCTATCGTGGTTAGGTAAAGTAAACGCGGTCAAAATGACACTTCTACCTCGGTTATTATATCTCTTCCGTTCACTACCCATCCCAATACCCAATTCGCACATTCTAAGACTACAATCCGCAATAATACGCTTTATATGGGATAAAAAAGGCCACAGGTTCTCTAAAGAGGTACTTTTTAGACCCAGAAAAAAGGGAGGTTTAGGGGTTCCTAATCTTTGGTGGTATTACCAGTCAGCACAACTGAGCCAATTTTCAACTATTTATATGAAAGGACCCAAACCAGACTGGGTATACATGGAACGAGAGGCGGTCCCTGGATTCACTTTAGACTTCCTGCTTTGGAATATCCCCAAAAAACGTCCCCCTATATTAGCTCCTACATTATCTCACTCAATGAAACTCTGTGATTCCCTTCATAAGCTCAAACCCATTATCTCTACTTGGCATCCCCTGGCACATATCTTTAGGAATCAGAACTTCCCACCCGGACTAGATATCCGAGCCTTCAAATGGTGGCTTGACAAAGGCCTTTATAGAATTGGGCAATTCTTCAATTCCAATGGTCCCCTGACCCTAGCATACTGTATTTCCAAACTAGAAATGCCCTTGGCCGAAAAATTCAGATTCCTCCAACTGTCACATTTCTTAAATCAAATTTGGAAGAGCAATGAGAATCATCTTTTAGTAACGCCCTATGAACATTGGTGTGCTTCGGCCTCAGACACAAAGGGAGGTATCTCCCTCATCTATTCTTCCCTGGCGGAACCTACAGAAAAGGCAGCGTATATGATAAGCTGGGAGAGAGATCTTGATTTCAGTTGGGACCTGGATAAGTGGCATAATAATTTTGCCCGCTCATTCAAAGGTATGGTTAACACTTCCATAAATGAAGCAGGGTTGAAAATTCTTACACGCTGGTACTTGGTACCGTCTCGTCTAGCTAAATTCTTTCCACAAGTGTCACCTCTCTGCTTTAGAGGCTGCGGTCATGTGGGAACTATTTTACACATACTATGGGAATGCCCTAAAATCAGGATGTATTGGAACAAGATATTCTCCCTTATCCGCAGAACATGCGGTTGTACCCTGAAACAAGATCCAACTATTGCATTGCTTAATGGTCCTATCCCTAAAATTTCCAAATACACCCAAAAGCTGATCCATTTTATTCTAGTAGGGGCTAAAATGACCATAACCCGATCCTGGAAATCACCGAAAGTATCTTTTCGACTTGCCAAACAAAAAATCACTTGGATCATGCTGCAGGAAAAAATATCCAACACAATTCTAGATACCCTTGACAAATTCAAAATTATCTGGGAACCTTGGGCAAATCTAGTAGGGTATCCTCTGTATGTGTGAACGACGGTTCTAAGCGTGATTTACAGCCTGTGGATTTTTAACCTCTCTCTTGGAGAGGTTTCCTGTGCACCTCCTTCTCTTCACTCCTGATGATCAGCTACTCTTCGCATCCCCCCCTATTCCCTCTGTCTCCTCTAGCTTCTTTCTTTCTCTATCCCACTCCCCTACTTTCTCTCTCACTATGGTTATTCTGGTCCCTCAAGCTCTCGGTACAGTGTATTATATGGTTTATTGACCTCAAGAAGACGCCCAGGGCGGACTCTCAATAATATTTATACCTTATTCCTCAACCATAACATACCCCGGTCCGGACCGATCAACCAGAGTTTAACCCACTCTGAGAGTTCGACTGACCGACAGGCTTTATTGTCCAAAGCAATGTGTGTATGACTATGTTATTAGCATGTCAATCGGTAGCATTATAGATACATGCTCACTTCAGTTTTTTTCTGGTCTATTATTTATTTATTTATTTTTTTATCTCTTCTTCAGTCACTAAAGCTGTTTTGATATCCTGGACATTTTTCCACACATAGATAGTGAAATGGGCTCGGGGTTTCCCGGTTCACCGGAGCAGTTAGTTCCCAGAAGGGGCTCGGGTGCCGAGACTCCCAGAGCTCAAAACAATATATGTGTTTAGGATACAAGTTGTTGACTATGCAAAACTTACTGTTGACATCATATATAACAGATGTACCGTTTTTATATCCTGTAACTGACGAGCGTTGTGCTCCTTTTCATCTATCTTGATTGATGTATTTTTTTAAGATTTCAATAAACTTTACTTTTAAAACTAAAAAAAAAAAAAAAAAAAAAAAAAAAATAATAATATAGCGTACACAATTGCGACACAAGTCATATTGTAATTGAATGTTATTAAAAATGACCTTTCCTTTTCAATCTGCAGCCGCTGTAATTTTCTGAAAATGCAATATGGCTGCCTGGAGGTGTTCTGTACACAGAATGTGTACTGACCACCCCAGAAACATCATTCCCTGCTTGTGTGATTGGCTCACCAATTTTCCCAGAAGTCTACACTAAGATACAAGTCAGATTTCAGGCATCCCCTGCAACAAAAATGTCATTTTTGGTGAGATCCTCCCAATAGGAAATCACGACTAAAGGGATGCAGACCCTGCAGCTGATTGATAATTATGAAACCACTCCCACTAGTCTCACTTTCCCACATGGATACAGACAAACACACAGGGATTTCTTCAGAATAAAAAAAGGTAGGAATCCGCAAAAAGTTTGTTAAAATCCTTCATTGGCGGTACTTGTTTGTTTGTATCATGCTTGTTTACAGCTACCGTTTTTTAAATAAGTATATATTTTTATTAAAACACTTAAAGTACCGCACTATACTTTTAAATACAAAGTCTTAAGCCTCGTACACACGATTGGATTCTCCGACGGGAAATGTGTGATGACAGGCTGTTGGTGGAAAATCCGACCGTTTGTACGCTCCATCAGATAATTGTTGTCGGATTTTCCGCAGACAAATGTTGGATCGCAGGTTATAAAATTTTCCGCGGACAAATGTCTATTGTTGGATTTTCCGAGCGTGTGTACACAAGTCCGTCGGACAAAAGTTCAAAGTACAAACACGCATGCTCGGAAGCAAGGACGAGCCGGAAGTGGTCGGTGTTGTAAACTAGCGTTCGTAATGGAGAATTAACATTCGTGACGCGGCAAATTATGAAATCTCGAAATGCAGCGCATAATTCTCTTCTTCTTTAATGGGATAATAATGAAGCTGCTTTGCTGGTGATACTGATGGAGTTATTGCAAACTAATTTTCAAAAGCTTTTTTTTTTCTAGTGATATCAAGAATAATATTATAATTCTTGTTATTTATTTTTGGGCAAGTTACCACAACACCATTATCCCATAGTTTTTAAGATAAAGACAAAGATACAACTATGTTGGTGTCCCTTGTTAATTTTACATTGTATTTTTTTTAAATGTAACTGCCTACTCCCAAACTGTCATTTGAAGTAAAACACATAGCCAAGTATTATTCTACACTTTTTTTTATTCTGCATTAAACAAAGAAAACAAGTACAATTAGACATGCTATCTGCCAATAGGACTTAACCAAAAAGTGCATTCTATGCATCCAAAAATATAGAAAATATACCAAATCAAATCATTATTATTCAACCAAAAAATAAAATAAAAGCCTCATACATGTGTCCTGCTTCTTAATATAGGGGGTCAACAATGCCAAGAGTTGGTGAAAGCAGGGGTCCATCATTGGGGGATAATTCAGAAAAACATCTGGATTATTCTCGTGGATTATTCTTGTGGAGCTCCCGCAGCAAAGGCATATGACATAATTGGTCATGATTAATAAAGCAACCAATTTTTGGTCCAAGAACTCCTCCTCCTCCTGTTCCTGGACTGGACTTGGGTCAAAGCAATAACTCCAAGGCCAATAATAAATAACACGTTATCTCCTCCGATTCCGCAACATGGCTTGTTGACGAACGGCCATTCAGAAACTAACAGAAAAGCGTGAAATGAAAAGCACGAAATGAAAAGCACGAATCAACACTCACCAAACTTCTACTAACACAAAATTAGCAGAAGGAGCCCAAAGGGTGGCGCTAAAGGGCTGAAAAACCTAGTACGTTTGTATTTGCTGGCCGACAATTCCTTGCCGTTTGTATGCAAGACAAGTTTGGGCCAATGCCCTTCGGACAAAAGTCCACTGTGCACATTTGGCACCTTTTGGGGGGGAGGATACGCGTCTTTGACAGGTATACTGTTCCCACTTCCGGGAGCCATGGCCACGGCCCATGATGTCACCGCTCGGCCCCCTCCTCCTTCCCCTGCTGCTGAGCCAGGAGGAGGGAGGAGTGGAACCTAGCGCATGTGCAGTAGGGCTCCCAATGTAAAGCCGTAAGGCTATACTGCCGGGTTCCCTTCCCGGCAATGGCGGCGGCAGCACCCGACAGCTGATGGAAACACTGATGGAAACACCATCTGCGGTGCCAACATCGCTGGACTCCAGGATAGGTAAGTGTCCAATTATTAAAAGTCAGCAGCCATAGTATGCGTAGCTGCTGGCTTCTAATTTTTGCAGCGGTGAGCGGACCTCTGCTACCACCAAAAGAAAGCTCTATCTGTCTCAAACAAATTGTACAAATTGGCAAAATCCATCAATTTAAAAGTATTTGGAATGTTGAGTTAAGCCGGCCATAGACAGGTCTTGGCTGGTTCAGCAGGACAAGATTCGAACCATGTATGGGTGAGCGATCGATCAACTTAGGTATAAGCAGCCTGCTGGATTTTCTATGCGATTATTGCAAGCGACTGGTATAGCCGCTATCAATATTTACTTTCTGCTCCCGATGGGGACAGCTTTCCCCACTCCTCCACCTGGAGAAAACAATGGTTCGGCAGGAGGGATTTCCGCATCAACATTGTGTTGATGGGGGAATCGAGCGAATTGCAGTTGCAGGAAATAAATGCGCTCCGCCTATGAATGAATGAATGAATAAATGGTTTGTATAGCGCTGCATATGCGAACTGAATCGCCTCAAGGCGCTAGATCTCTCCTGTGTTGTCCAGCTCCTTAGAAGAGGTAGGTCTTGACTTTCTTCCTGAAGGCCTGATGGTTTTCTTCCATGCGGATGTGGGTAGGTAGAGCGTTCCATAGCCGTGGTCCTTGGACTGCGAATCTTCGTTCTCCTTTAGTTTTGTAGCGGGTTTTTGGAATAAGGAAGAGGTTTTGGTTTGAAGATCGAAGACTGCGATTGGGTGTATAGTGCTTTATTTTCTCGCATAGGTATCGTTTCCTTGTATACATTTGTGGGTGAGGCAGAGGGTCTTGAAATTGATTCGGTTCTTTACGGATAGCCAATGTAGGCTCATCAGGGAAGGGGAGATGGATTCCCAGGGTTATGTCCTGCCTTAGTAACATAACCCATCGTCATTGTGGAAGACCTTCGGCATCCAGAAATGTCACATTTACACCATTGCCATATTACTAGATGACAACAGTAATATAAAATAAACCATAGAGTTCTAGCACCTCAAAACCACCAAGCTATAGCCAGATAACCATTTCCCTTGGTACAGATTTCCTTCAAAGACCCAAAGCTCACAAATAAATTATGGATGAGCAAATCAGAACTCGGTTTCATTTTGTCAGCTGGACCCAAGGGAAACCGAATAGCAAAAACTTTGGTTAACAACACACGAGAAAGTAATTCACAGAGCGGATTATACATGGCTTGGCATTAGTGTTTATGTATTTTGACATTTAATTAAACATAGCTAATTAGCGGATAAATGTCTAAAAAAAAAAGAAAAATCCTTCATTTGTGCAAATTTTAGTCTTTGGATAACCTTGGGTATTTCATTTTCCGAAATGAAATAAAGCCAGTTTTGTTCTTAAATTTTAAATAGACTCCCCTAGCGTTCTTCTATAGTAAATCATGGACTAATCTATTATCATAGCCAAAAAGTTCAGCATAGCAAGCCTCCAGTGCATCATGTTATTTCAACTTCCTAACAAATGACCACATTCATATTAGCTGACAGATTGCAGACCTTTATGTTAATGTACAATGCGCTTTGAAAAGTGTTCTTTGGGGAGGCGTAAGAAAAGTTTCAGCTTCGCGCTAGACTATTAAACTACTTCCAGGATCTCACTTGTTAGAGACCCAGATTTCTTGTTCAAACTAAATTTACGTAAAATATAAGTGGAAATTATGTAATGATAAAATGCAAGCATAGGGAAAATAGCTCAAAATTGACCAATTAGAGAAAATTCAATTTATATAATATATTTAATTCCTCATATTCAATGGTATTAAAAAAATGACCTTCTCATTTCAGTCCCTGGCTGGCTATGGTTTCCCAAAAACTAACTAAAAGTCAAATGTAATTTAGAATTGAATCACTGCACCGAAATATTCAACTCCAAAATGCCAAATTTAAGTCATTCCAATTTTTTTTCTTTTTGTGGTTTCCCAAAAACGCACAAAAAGTTAAATTTTTCTTCCTGAGTAATTTAGAATTAAATCGCTACACCATAATATTCAACTCCAAAATTCCAAATACAAGTTTATTCTAATGATAAATTGTATTGTTTCCCAAAAACTTACAAAAAGTAAAGATTTTCTTCCTGAGTAATTTAGAATTGAATCGATAGCCCATAATATTCAACTCCAAAATTCCAAATACAAGTTTATTCCAATGATACATTTTGTAGTTTCCCAAAAACTAACAAAAAGTCAACATTTTCTTCCTGAATAATTTAGAATTAAATCGATACACCAAAATATTTAAATCCAAAATTCCAAATGCAAATTTACTCCAATGATAAATTGTATTGTTTCCCAAAAAACTTGCAAAAAGTAAATGTTTTCTTCCTGAGTAATTTAGAATTGAATCGATAACCCATAATATTCATCTCCAAAATTCCAAATACACATTTATTCCAATGATAATTTTTGTGGTTTCCCAAAAAAGCACAAAAAGTTACATTTTTCTTCCTGAGTAATTTAATATTGAATCGCTACACCATAATATTCAACTCCAAAATTCCAAATACAAGTTTATTCCAATGATACATTTTTTTTTTAAAAACACTTTTGGGGGCTGGACCTTCATCAGGGATAACATTCAACATATAATATAAGAAATTGTAAAACATACACTACCTTAGAACACTAAAAAGAAAAACTCAAATACCTGTAATGACAACATGACTTAAAAAAGTTATATTGGTATTTATATTAAAATACAAATACAGTAGTGGTAGAAAAATATGAATAGCTGTAAAACAGTAATGATCATATTCCTACTAATTAATACTACTACTACTAATAAAAATATTAGTAGCTAAAAAAAATTATTCTAATATTATTATTAACAGTATTGGTAAGTGTCAGGTGATATTATTATCAATAGTGTTGCAACATATTGTATATAATATATATGTATAATAGCATAATCTACTATACATATTAAACTATATAATAGCTAATAACTATAAATTCATGGTGAGTAAAGTAATCAAATGAACATATGAACAATGGACACTTTGTGTTATTACCACATACTGCTCGGCCTATAGCAAAATCACTACAGAGCAGTGGCTTAATTGTTCTGACTGGACGTCATATAAAGTCCTTCAGAACATGCCAGTCATGAGCCTCCCTGGTGGAGCACAGCGCAGCAATCAATGGTCTCTGATCATGGTAAAGAGCCTTTGACGTAGGCTCTTTAACATGTGATCAGCTGCGTCCAATCACAGCTGATCACAGTGTAAGCAGGAAGTTCCAGTTATTGGCATTCCTCTACTCTACTGATAGCGTGTAAGTAGAGGAGAGCTGATAAGCGGCTTTCCTGACAGGGGGATCTGCGCTGATAATTATTGCAATAATGATCAGAGCAGCCCCATCAGCGATGCCTGCCAGTGCCCCCCAGTGCCCATCAGTGTTGCCTTTCAGCAGGGCTGTCTTTAACATGGGGCAAAAATGGCAGGTGCCCCTTGAGCCCCTTGTAATGGGAAGCCCTGGACTGGTGGCGGCAGGAGCAGGGTGAAGAGAGACTAGGAGGGTGAAGAGCTCCCTGACCACCAGCGAGGTGAGGAGCACTATACCTGATTCAGCACTGCCACCCAGAGCCTGGATTCCTCCAACCTCCTCTCCACTCCCGGCTCAGCCAGTGGCCTGAAGGAAAGGTGGATAAATCTCCCCAAGGACCGGTGGGAGGTGAATGCAGCCAGGGACTGCTACCTGCCCTCCTCTCCACTTCCAGCTCTGACAGCAGCCGGAGGACAGGCAGATGGCCCCCCCCCCCCGATGACCGGCAGGAGGCGCATACAGACAGTGACTGCTACCTGCCCTCCTCTCCACTTCCAGCTCTGACAGCAGCCAGAGGACAGGCAGGCCTGGCCTGGCCAGCATGAACGTCCTATGGAAGGTACTGGGCATCTCTCTCACCCCCCTGACCCCTCTCTCTCTTTCACTCCCCTCTCTGACCCCTCTCTCTCTCTCTCTCTCTCTCACACTCCTCCTCTCTGAACCTCTCTCTCACCCCCCCCTCTCTGACCCCTCTCTCTCTCACCTCCCCTGACCCCTCTCGCTCTCACCCCTCTCTATGACCCTTCTCTCTCACAGCCCCCTCTCTCTCAACCCCCTCTCACCCCCTCTCTCACCCCCTTCTCTGATCCCTCTCTCTTTCACCCTCCCTCTGACCCCTCTCCCCCCTTTGACCCCTCTCTCTCTCACCCCTCTCTCTGACCCATCTCTCTCTCACCCCCCTCTGTGACCCCTCTCTGACTCCCCTCTCTCACTCTCACCCCCTCTCTCTGAACCCCCCATCTGAACCCCTCTTTCTCTCAGGATCCTAGGGATGTGGTCAGCAGACAGCCCAGATCACCCGGGTTCAGATAAAGTGGTCAATTTCAGATGTTGCTCTGATGTTCCCCAGAATGAAAAGAACTCACTATAGCGTAATTCTGACGGACCATCATTTATTAAAAGAGTAAAGTAACACTTACAATATCCAGGATTAAAAACAGCATAACAGCCGGTCGGCTTGTACGAACACCCGTCCACTTGGACTGCAACACGCGATGACGTCAGCACGTCAGCTCCTCCCAACACACATTTCGTCATATAATGACATTGTCTGGGGCATCCCCACCAGCACTGTCTTCACTCATTCCACCCCCCATCCCCCCAGCACTGCCACTGATCCTATTCCCCCAGCACTGCCACTGATTCCATCAACCCCCCAGCACTGCCAATGATCACCCCCCTAGCACTACTATTAATAACATTCCACCACCCCCCCACCACCACCACTGCCACTGATCACACCGCTCATAGCCCCAGTAAATAAATGGGTGAGCGGTGATGATGTGCAGTAACCTCTAGCAACTCACGATTGCTGCCTGATCTGCTACACTAAACTGAGTTAGCTGCCATTTATTGTCTCTATGCTATTTAAGTCTCAAAGCAGGTGGAGAGCAAAATTGTCTCCCAGAGTCCAATCAATATTAAAGACGGCCCTGCCTTTCAGTGCCAATCAGTGATGCATGTCAGTGCCATCTATCGGTACCCATCATTGCCACCTATCAGTGCTGCATATCAGTGCGCCTATCAGTGCCCATCAGTGCAATCTCATCAGCGCACATCAGTGAAGGAGCAAAATTACTTATTTATAACATTTTATAACGGAAACAAAGAAAAACTTTTTTTTTCAAAATGATCGGCCTTTTTTTAATTTGTTTAGCAAAAAAATAAGTCAGTGGTGATTTAAATACCACCAAAAGAAAGCACTATCTGTCTCAAAAAATTATAAAAATGTTGTTTGGGTACAGTGTTGCATTATCATGCAATTGCCGTTTAAAGTATGACAGCGCTGAAAGCTGAAAATTGGCCTGGGCAGGAAGGGGGGTAACAGTGCCTGGTATTGAAGTGGTTAATATAGAAAAATTTCCAGTTTTTCTCCTTGCAACCATAGCAACAGTTTTTTTTTCCCTCCAGAGGTGTAAACAGAGCTGGAGCTAGAATTACAGTCATCTCCTGCAACAATAGTTTCATCTTTGTTGACATGCTTTAGTTCACGCAGGTGACTAATTATGTAATTATACTGTATAAAGCGGGTGGATCCACCAATTAGGAACTGACTTCAAAAGGATGTATAAAGAGCCAGATCAACATCTTCAGAACAGATTCAGGCTGGGATGTGTGGTAAACAAAAATAGGTGAATAAATGAATAATAAAAGTTTAAAATCCTTAAAGTGTTTGTAAATCTTTACATATACCCAGTGAAGTGTCTGGCCTCAGGTGATGCATGGAGATGAAAAAAAAAATACTTCTACATAGGTTGTACCTGTTTATCTGCAGTCTTCGCTTCCCTATATCTGTTCAAAGTCCAGAATTTATAAAGCTTGCCTGAGCGTTCAGAAAAAAAGGGGGTGGAGAACTGAAGTTGCACTCTGCAGAGCTCAGTGAGAATTCTGAGATCTCATTGGAGGGAAGGGACAGACCCCCCTCACACAGCACAGGAACAGAGCTGAGGCTATAAAGCACAGACTGTGTTCTGGAGATCCCTCCCCTGTCACCTTTTTTTTCTCTTGGTGTCAGGAAAACTGGTGAGATGTGACTCACTCAGACAGCAGAGGAGTGAAGCAGCAGAGAGAAATGACACTTAGTGCTCTTAATTGAGACAGGTACACAAGGTACACACTATAGAGGGATATGCTTTGTTTATATTTAATGTCTGAGGCCTACAACCACTTTAATATAGTTCACCTGGATTGGATTGTGTTTCAAATCCAATTCAGGGGGGTTACTGTGTTTTCCTATAGGTTTTTCAAATACATTAAAACCATGAAAGATCTAGTTTTTGCATTTTTGAGGTACTCCAGGTAAAGTCAAGTATGGAAACCTATATGGCCTGTACATCTGAGCCTAAAGTTTTTGGTAGATGGTAGACCGCTTTGCAGATATGGTGGCCTGGTGGAGGTTCTAGGTGTCTCAGATGGCCCTGAACAAAAAAATGGAGTTGGTGGTAGGTCTTAATTTATATTATACATGATTTATATAGCTAAAACAATTTGCACAGGACTTTATTCCATTTTTATTCAGGGTCACCTGAGAAACCCAGGAGAACCGTCCTTCACCACACCACCATACATGCAGAGCATTCCATCCTATAACCCAAGCTACAGACTCAGATATACGGGTGATAAACAACACTTGGTGTCCATTGTCCTAGCCCTACAGAGTCCCTTCTCATTTTCCATACCCTGACTATAGTGGAGTACCTGGCCTTGTTCTTAAAATTTAAAGGACAATATAACTATAGAATAAATAATTATAGAGCCACACTATTACACTACCTGCTTGGCATTCTTTTATCCATGTATACTGTTGTGAGTATGGGACTCCAAGTATAGTCTTCCTTGCATTTTTGCTTCTCTGTATATTCTATATTTATTGAGACAGTATAGTTACAATACAGTTCAATACAAAAGGGACCATAGGGCTCTGCTTATAAGAGCTTACAATCGAAAAGGGGAGTCAAGTAATATAAAAGGTAATACCTGTTAGGTATGAGCCGATGGAGAAAACACGAGTACCATTTATTAAGTAGAGGCAGGATTGGCCTCCCTGAAGATATGGATTTTCAATTATATTCTAAAGGTGAACAGAGTAAATTAAAGTCAGACAGATTGGGGTAGGGAGCTGCAGAGGATAGGAGAGGCTCTGGAGAAGTCTGGGAGGCGAGCATGGGAGGAGGTGACATCAGGGGCTAGAGAGCAGGGGGTCTTAGGAACAGAGAAGAGGTTGGTTTGGTTGGTATTTCTAGGTGAGGTTGGTGGTGTAGCTGGGGGGCAAGTTCTAGATGGCTTAGCATTTATCTATTGGGGGGAGCAGGAGCCAGAGGCAGGATTGACAGAGAGGGGTAGTGGACACTGCATGGTTGGTAAGGGTGATGAGTCTGGCATAATACAAGAGCATGCCCACATTACAGGGCTTCTCAATCCTTTGGTGGACGCAGCTGGGTGGGGACCGTCAAAACCTAATCTTTGAATGACTATTGCAGAACTCTAAAGGGATGGCTAAAGATTGTTTCTTTATGATCCAATAGCATTGTAAAGCATTGGAAATAAACCAATGCATTTTAGGCTGTGCAAACTTTTTTAGGACAGATGAGCAACTACTGTTGCTGCTGCCACCAGTTCTCCCTGTGTCCTAACAGGAATGTGATGGAAAATGTTATCCCTAAAGACACGGAAATCAGTAAATACCTAGCTGAGGCTCTAACACTCCCCCTTTATTCAAAACATAATACAACGTTTTAACTGTAACGTTGGGCACCATAGATCTGCCTTTCAAGAGGGCATCACCATGGCACCCTGCACATCGATACAATTCTACAATGATATCTGCAAGACGGCTCAGAGATGGAGCAGATCCTATGCATCACATGCCAGTCTGAAGACATGTGGGAAAGGCATGGGGACTTTAAAATTCTGGCTTTAAACCATCATTGTGATCCTTTCTTAAGATGTCACAGACCTTGAACAAGCATAAACAATGCAAAGGATTAAAAATCTGACCTCTGATCTTGAAGGCTCATTCCTGGTCAGCGACCTGCTAGAAAGAGAAATACCGCCCGTTATCACATCAAAACACAAAACAGCCATGGCGCCCCTCCCCCCCCACCATAGTTCAACATCACTTTAAAGCTGACTTTAAATCCAAATTAACATTCTTCATTATTGATATTATTATTATTTTTTTGACTCAACATAGTTTCTGTGCTAAAACTCAGCACTTCCATCTTTCTTGCCTAGGCAGATTTACTGGGATTTCAGATCCTGGCAGAGTCCTACAGTCCTTTCCTGTGCGTGCATGAAGACAGGGCTGGTATGCTAGTCTCAAAGTTCAGTGTGTCTGCCCACATGTGGACAATCCCCTGTGCATGTGCAGGAGTGCTGTAGGGCTCTGCCGGCACATGAAGGCCAGGGCGGGGAACCTTAGGACACCTGCACAAATTCCAGAATAACAAGTGGCGTGGGAAAGTGGGTGGGACTAAAACAAAGGATGATTGGTCGAGGATGGATGTGCACTTTCCGGGCATATTTTTGCTCTTTGCTTGTTTAATTACCTACTAATTGCCTTGGCCTCCTCCCTGCCCTTCTAACTCATATATTACATTATATGGACTCATTTGGCAGAGTTTTTTTGTTGTTATTTTTTGGCCGCTAGGTTTGCTATTATTCAAATGTTTTTACTTATGGTTGGCGGGTAATCCTAAGTGCTCAATTATGCCCTCAGTCATCCCACCCCCCTTCTTAGGTTGATCCCAAATTGAGGGATGCTGTATTCTGCTTATTTGCAGATGGGAAGAGAGCCCCGGATACAGGACGTTTACCGCTGCCCTGATCTATCTCCCCCTTAGCTGGTCTACTCCCCGTTGTGGGATATTCTACTGTTCCTCCTTTTTTTCCTTGGTTTATGTTGTTTGTATATTAGTTTTTTTCCTCCCCCTATAGGTGCATTTGAGGGTGTAACCTTAACCAATGATGGGTCTCTTTATGGGACTTGAATGTCCACCCTTGTGAGTAGTGTAGTATTTGGCCTAGTCTGCGATATATTCGGCCTAGATTTATGCAATGGTTGATACCTTGAAAATGGTGTCTCATAATGTGAGAGGTTTTTGCTCACCTCATCAAAAGGGTCACATTTGGCAGGAACTGCATCACCTGGCCGCAGATATTGTTTTTTTGCAGGAGATGCACTTCACGGCAAAGTCTACCCCGTATACCCCTTCTGCCTTTTGACCAGTGGTTTCATGCACCATCTCCTATTCCTAAGGCTAGGGGGTAACGATAGCTGTTCATAAATTGTGCCTCTTCTCCCTCATGTCTCCCTGTTAGTCGATTCTGAGGGTCACTTTCTCATAATTAAGGGCATCCTGAACGGCCATCGCTATGCTTTTGCCTCTTATTATGCCCCTAATGCGAGAAACTTGTTTGTTCCTCTACTATTGAACCCATCACTATTTCCGATCATTCCACTATAACTTTGACTCTTCGCCTGGCTTCAGCTTACCCTCTTAAACGGACGTGGTGACTGAATGAGTATCTTTTAGATGATAGGTCCATTTATGAAGCCCTGTTGGCATCAAACTAATTCCTCAGGTAGGTGTTTGCCTGGGCAGTTTGGGAAGCTCACAAGGTAGTTATTAGAGGAGATTTGATCTCCCATGGCTCCCGTATTAAAAGGGAAAAACAGAAGGAAATTGCTGACCTCTTATAAAATCCATTCCCTTGAGACCAACATAAGCTTGACCAAACTGCGAGTGGTTCTATCTATTGATGATTGGGTGAACTGGGTCTTTATGACCGAGATATTAAGGGCCCTAGGTCTAGGTGACCGTATGATGGGCCGGGTGTTGCCACTATATGTGGGCCCCGGAGTCAAGGTTAAGGTAAATGGCACGCTCTCAGACTACTTTAGAATATGTAATGGGACTAGGCAGGGGTGTCCCCTTTCCCCATTGCTATCTGCCCTAGTTTTGGAGCCCTTCCTTTGCACAGTTAGGGGTAACGCAGATGTCACAGGGATTTGCATTGGTTGCACTGAGCATAAGCTATCTCCTTATGTAGATGATCTTTTATTTTACTTATATATCCCTCAGATATTGCCGTCTTATCCGAAGTTCATACATTTGGTCTCTTATCTAATTTTAAAATACATTTTGGGGATTAATTTCACTCCAGACCCCAAACTTTTATACAATCCAAATTATGGTGTCCTTCTAATGGGCATATTAACCACTTCAGCCCCAGAAGGATTTACCCACTACCCACTTCCTGACCAGGCCATTTTTAGTGATACGGCACTGCGTCGCTTTAACTGACAATTGCGCAGTCGTGTGACACTGTACATAAACAGAATTGATGTCCCTTTTTTCCTACAAATAGAGCTTTCTTTTGATGGTATTTTATTACCTCTGTGGTTTTTATTTTTTGTTCTATAAACAAAATAATAAATAATAATAAATATACCCAAAAAATATATAAAAAAACTAATTTCTTCCTCAGTTTAGGCTGATATGTATTCTTCGACATATTTTTGGTAAAAAAATCGCAATAAGCTTATATTGATTGGCTTGCGCAAACGTTATAGCGTTTACAAAATAGGGAATACATTTATGGCATTTTTATTACTATTTTTTTTTTACTAGTATTGGCTGCGATCTGAAGTTTTTATTGGTACTGCGACATTGCGGCAGACAGATCGGACACTTTTTACACTATTTTAGGACCATTGACAGTTATACAGCGATCAGAGCTAAAAATAGCCACTGATTACTGTATAAATGTCACTGGCAAGAAAGGGGTTAACACTAGGGGGCGATCAAATGATTAAGTGTGTTCCCTCAGTGTGTTTCTAACTGTGGGGTGTTGGGACTGACTGGGGGTGGAGACCGATCGCTGCTCCTGAGTACTAGGAGCAGACGATCTGTCTCTGCTTCCCTGACAAAACAGAGATCTGTCTGTTTACTTTGACAGATCTCTGTTCTGTCCTTCTCAGGAGCAATCGCAGGTAGCCGGCGGCCATCGCGGCTGCCAGCCACGCACATTGGCTCCTACGTTACGCGGAGGGTGCTTGCCCCCTATACTTCTTAAAGCGCCCACCGTACAGCTACAGCGATTCGCGCAGGAGTGCCATACTGCCACCGTCAAACAACGGCGGGCGGTCGGCAAGTGGTTAAGGGACTTTGAGGGTTGGAAGGGTTTTCCCTTGACATGGTTCGGGAGGGTGAATGTCCTCAAAATGACTATACTTCCTAGGATAATTTATACTCTGTATGCTGTACTCATCGCTCTTCCCCAGATTTTCCTTAGATGCATACGGCATTCATAACCTTTGTTTGGAAAGACAGATGCCCCAGGCTGCTGGCTTATGACATTCTCAGTAGACACAAACTGGATGGGGAAGTTGGGCTTCCTGATATAGCTTTATATTATAAAGCTACAGTGTGTTCTTAATGCATATTTTAAACTGGTGTCATGACTCCTTGAAAAAACTATGGGTCCCCTTAAAAAAAACAATGGCGGGCAGGAACCTGACGGGTGGATCCCAGCCGCTTATGGAGGTCTTTCAGACTGGACATCTCTGTTAACCCAGGCTTTCCTGTCTGTGTGGGGTAGATTGAATATATCAGGCCAATATGCTCCTCCAACTTCCCCCCTATCCTCATTAGGAGGATTCCTGCTGTTTTTCCCTGGGGAAGCATCTGGCTTCTTTAGCATTTGGGGTTCGGAAAGGAATACACCATGCTTGCCCCTCAAGGCACTCTATCCCCCCTTTTGGAGTTAGTGCTATCCTTTGGGAATATACCCTTAGTGACCTGGAAATATCGCCAACTGACAAACGTATTTAATAAATTGCAACCTCGAGTGAGACCCCTTAATATGCTTACCATCTCCCAGAATCTAAACACCTGTTATCACAGATGCATAGACTTGTCCGTGGCACCCAGTCTACCTTAGTTCCCTACTTTATTAGAGAATGGGAGAGGGAAATAGGTCAAGATTTTACCCTTCCACAGGTTCAAAGACTGATTAGATTGGCTCACTCCACCTCCATAAGCTCCTGTATACAAGAAATGTCATACAAATTCCTCACCCCCGTCCAACTAGCACAGATGTACCTGACGGTAGACACCTGCTGTTGGCAGGGCTTTGATCAACCAGGCCCGTTCCTCCATTTGTGGTGGTCCTGTCCCAAGATTAAACCATTTTGGGAGGCCATTGCTCCGTGGATTAAACAGATGACTCTCAGGCCTATAGAGTTTTCCCCTATGCATTTTCTTTTTCATGGGGTTCCCTCCTCCTTCAAACGTTAAAAAAAAAGTGTTATGCCCTGTACACACGGTCGGATTTTCCAACAGAAAATGTGTGATAGGACCTTGTTGTTGGAAATTCCGACCGTGTGTAGGCTCCATCACACATTTTCCATTGGAATTTCCGACACACAAAGTTTGAGAGCAGGCTATAAAATTTTCCGACAACAAAATCCGTTGTCGGAAATTTCGATCGTGTGTACACAAATCTGACGCACAAAGTGCCATGCATGCTCAGAATAAATTAAGAGACGAAAGCTATTGGCTACTGCCCCGTTTATAGTCCCGACGTACGTGTTTTAAGTCACCACGTTCAAAATGATCGGCTTTTCCTACAACTTTGTGTGACCGTGTGTATGCAAGACAAGTTTGAGCCAAAATCCGTCGGAAAAAATCCATGGATTTTGTTGTCGGAATGTCCGATCAATGTCCAACCGTGTGTATAGGGCAATACTTCTCATCTATTGAATGCAGCTAAATCATTTATACCCAGATTTTGGAAACAATCCACATGTCCTACATGTCCATGCAATCATGGAGGCTGAACGATGGGTCCATACAGTCAAAGACCAGCAAGACAAGTTTATCCTCTTCAGCTCCGGAAGGTTTACACTCCTTCAGCTTTCTTTTGGTGGTATATGATCACGTCTGTGGCTTTTATTTTTGGGCTATAAATAAAAAAAGACAGACAATTTGAAAAAAAAAAAAAATATTTATTACTTTTCGCTATAAAACACATCCAATTAAAAAAATGTAAAAAATCTAATTTCTTCATCAATTTAGGTCAATATGTGTTCTGCTACATATTTTTGATAAAAAATTCCAATAAGCGTATATTGATTGGTTTGCGCAAAACTTACCGACTTATAGTGGGACTGCGGCATTGCAACAAATCGGACACTGAGTGACACCTTTGACACTTTTTTGGGGACCAGTGACACTAATACAGTGATCAGTGCTAAATAATATGCACTGTAACTGTACTAATGACACTGGCAGAGAAGAGGTTAACATCAGGGGCAATGAAAGGGTTAAATGTGTTCCCTGGGAGTGCTTTCTATAGCCCCATACACACTATTAGATTTTCTGCAGATTTTTGTCTTCACATTCACCAAAACCATGTAATATGAGGTCAAACCTTAGGAGATTCAATTTGTATGTAATCAGGCAGGTCCTTGCACTGCATGGTTTTGGTAACCCTGAAGACAAAAGTCTGCAGAAAATCTAATAGCATACCTCCCAACTTATTGAGATGGAAATGAGGGACACCTATCTGCAAAAGTATGCAGGCATAGGGCACACCCCTTGCCATGCCCCCTTAAAGGAGAATTGTTAAAAAAAAACAAGATTGGTTGAAGCCACAAGTGCTTTTTTTTACCACTACTATTCCTTTATATTGGCTTTTGGAATTTACAAATGCAGTAATTTAGAAATCAGGTGAAAGGTTTAGCACTGGGAAACACTTTTTGATAGATAAAAAGTGCATTTTATATACAACTATATAGATCAGACCAAAATGAGGGACAGATGAGGAGAAAAGAGGGACAGAGGGACATTGCTCCAAATCAGGGACAGTCCTTCGAAATCAGGGACAGTTTAGAGCTATGTGTATATAAGGATATAAAAATTTAGGTATATAGAGCACAATGGTAGAACTGACACCCTCAAGGTGAGCAATGCAGAGGGATATGGATGTGTAAACATATACAAAGGTCAATGCTCGGCTGCATTCCTGCAAGAAATTTGTATACTGTAGGTCCTGAACTAATGAGCGCACAATCAGCACTAATCCTTGGTGTTGTCCAATGGAATATTGAGAGGTAGCTGCAGAAGCACAAAATGAAAAACAGTGGTCCAGAGGAGGTATACTGATAAGGGTAACATTCACAATGTGTATAACATAGATCGCCAAAAACATAAAGGCTGTAGTAGAACCATGTCCTGAAATAACCTCCCTCACACTGTGCTGGAAATCACAATGAAATAACCAAGACCTGTGTGCAAGCTGCCAATCCCGGTCCCTCAAGGACCATTTGTAATTGTACAAAAAAACAAGATTGGTTAAACCCACAAGTGCTTTTTTTTACCACTACTTTTACCACTGGCTTTTGGAATTTACAAATGCAGCAATTTAGAAATCAGATGAAAGGTTTAGTGCTGAAAAATACTTTTTG
Source organism: Lithobates clamitans (assembly GCA_037952925.1). NCBI lineage: Eukaryota > Metazoa > Chordata > Amphibia > Anura > Ranidae > Lithobates > Lithobates clamitans. The sequence goes on from JBBGZY010000085.1 coordinate 2,056,576, forward strand.
ATAGATAAAAAGTGCATTTTATATACATCTATATAGATCAGACTAAAATGAGGGACAAATGAGGAGCAATGAGGGATAGAGGGACATTGTTCCAAATCAGGGACAAACCTTCAAAATCAGGGACAGTTGGGAGCTATGTAATAGTGTGTATGGGGTCTAACTGTGGGGGATGCTTGTACTGTAATGCCGCGTACACACGATCGCACATTCCGACAACAAAATCCATGTTTTTTTTTCCGACGGATGTTGGCTCAAACTTGTCTTGCATACACACGGTCACACAAATGTAGTCGGAAATTCCGAACGTTAAGAACACGGTGACTTACAACATGTACGACGAGCTGAGAAAAATGAAGTTCAATAACCAGTGAGGCTCTTCTGCTTGATTCCGAGCATGTGTGGAATTTTGTGCGTCGGAATTGTGTACACACGATCGGAATTTCCGACAACGGATTTTGTTGTCGGAAAATTTGAGATCCAGATCTCAAATTTTGTTTGTCGGAAATTCTGACATTTGTTGTCGGAAATTCCGTCTGTGTGTACGTGGCATAAGCGCAATAGGCTTACATTGTAACAAATGGCTTTTACACATCAATACAGTTGAAATGAGCAAACTCCAACCATATACCCAGATAGAAAAATTTGAGGTCCAGATCTCAAATTTTGTTTGTCGGAAATTTCGACGGAAAATGTCCGATGGAGCCTACACACGCTCGGAATTTCCGACAACAAGCTCCCATCGAACATTTGTTGTCAGAAATTCCGACCGTGTGTACACGGCATAAGAAGACAGGGACCCATGTTCCTGCTTAGCAGAAACACACGATCTTTGTCTTCTCCTGTCACAGAACGGCTATCTGCCTTGTATACATAGGCAGACTGCAGTTCTGTCTGCCTTGGAAACGATTGGCTGGTCCTGGTGGACATCGGGTCCATGGGACCCACTGATTGGCTCCCACCATGTGCAATCACAGCGGGAGCTGGTTGCCGACTGTATGCACACACCCCAGACCCTGGAAACAAAATCACGTACAGGTACGTGCTATCCCCCTGAAGGGCCGCCCTACCGCAATATATATGGTCAGGTTGGATATACTATTCCCCAGAGATTTACACAGATTAAAATGCCATCATTGTACAGCACCCAAGTAATACCCAAGCTGCTACAGTACATGCCCCCCCCCCACAGATGCACCTGTTACTTGTTAATTGGCTCCGAATGATTCACTCTGTTTCTCATATTTCCCCTAATTAGGGTTGTTTTCCCTCCCCCCCTTTTTTCTGTTTCTTGTTCCCTTCTCCTTATCACCCATTGTGTGTAGGTTAATTTGAAAAAGTTTGTGCTGTGTTTACGTTGCATGTGCCCCAGACGGATGCGGGTACACTTATAGGCTCACTTCCTGAGAGATGCCTTGGTGGGCTGTTGTGGAAATGTTATTATGTGTGTTTTATGGATTGTTGTCATCTGTCTCCCTGTGTCTGATTTAGGCAAGGAGCGCTCTAGCAGAGCGCACTTGGGTTGAATCGGGACCAGCGGTAAAACCGTCAGTATGAAAACCATCTCATGGGCTTGGAGACGTGTTCTCTGTGTGAGTGGGCATTTGCCGGTTTGTAAGTATCAAGCTCAATGTGCTGGGCTTCTTACCTTCAAATGTCTATGCACATTAGAGAAGCGGAGTCCGCATAACGAGAGAAACATATTATTCTATCTCGGTTGTGGCTATGCTATCCCTTTTGGATACATATCTGCTTAAATAAGAGGGCATTGATATCGGCCTTGTTAATATACTCGTACTGTATATTGACAACACCAGTAGTAATGTCCCCGCAGATCTTCTCAAGTCTGTAAGAACAAGTAGAATGATCTTACTAGATACTGGTTACTCTGAACAGTATTGAGTGGTCTCAATCCTGACTAAGATGGTGGATGTGGCTGGGCGGAGAACAGTGTACATGCCTCAAGTGGATGCCCTCCCCTTTAGTGTCATTTCCCCTTTAGTGTCATTTCCTGTGTAGTGTCATTTTCTGTGTTATCATTTTGTATGGAGGAAGCGATTGGTTGTTGACTTGACATGACTTCCTGTTTGTCATTTCCATTTGTTGTCCATGAATAAAAGCCAAGAGCCTCTGCCCAGGAGAGGCAGATCAAGGAGCGATGGAGATGGTGACTATGTCTGTTTATTGGGAAAATGCGGGAGACACGGGTTGTTTAAAGATGCATTATACTGAAAAGCTGGAAGAGTGCTTAATAGCGCAAAAGAGTATGGTGGTTTATCCACGACAGGGCCCACCACTGTCCTGGCACACCCGTGTTGACAATGGTGCGGGGTCAAGTGGGACATCGTGACTTTCCTCTATTGAGTGCTCCATGTCTATCCCACCTGCTTGGGGCTTTCATTTTTCTTTGCACCGAATTTGATGTACCTGTTACCAGCATGCTACTTCAATGTTGAATGTATTTCCTTTTTTTTACACATTTGTGGCTGATTATGATTATTGTTCTCTACTTTACTTTTTGTATCTTCTTGTACTTGTTGTAGATATCTTGTAAATTCCAATAAAAACTTTACTATTATTAAAAAACAAAGACAAAGGGGGGCTGAAGTTCCTCTTTAACCTTGAACACGCTGAAGCTAGGAGACTGCAATTTTTAGGCCTGAAAATAGGAAATCAACTTGATGGTTCTAGATCATAAGCATTTCCTCCTGATAGGCGTCCAATCTCAGCGCCTGTCGTTTTAGCCAATCAGGTGATGGGTAACGCACCCGCGCTTCCTGATTACCGGAGAGGTGGTATAGTGTTAGAACAGCGAATATTCATTCGCTGTTCTAACACACCTGGGTGAACTGCGAGCGCAATGCTCTGCGCTCGCAATTCACCTCTTTTGAAGCCTATTAAAGCCTCCAGGTCTAATCAGGTGCTTCAAAAATACACCCCTGCCTCTGTAATTCAGGCGGCCCGGCGTCCGAAAAGGGGCCCGACGCCTGAATAGGGGGTGCCTACAGCGGCCATGGATAGACTCATGCAATGCGAACGCATGAATCTATCCATGATACATAGAGGTCGGTGGCTGGAGAGTGGGTGCACCACCACTGCCTGAATATATGCCAGCCTAGCCCCCCACACACACCTGTATATATATATAGCTATATATATCTATCTATATATATATAGATATCTATCTATCTAGATAGATAGATAGATAGATAGATAGATAGATAGATAGATAGATAGATAGATAGATAGATAGATAGATAGATAGATAGATAGATAGATAGATAGATAGATAGATAGATAGATAGATAGATAGATAGATAGATAGATATGTCAGCCTCACACACACAAACAAATCTGTAAACACACAAGACTCTGACCCCTCCCTTTCCTTTACAGCCCCTACTTGTAAAGAATTTCTTCCTACCTGGTCCCGGATCGTTTTCACAAAGCGGGCATAGAAAAGCCCAGTACACGAGGGGTGCACATGCACAGAGGTGGCAGTAAAGAGCTCAATGTCTGAGCTCAATGCCACAGAGAGCACATGCAGTGAAATCGTTTCTGCTCCCCTTCACCCGTCCTGCCTTCTTCTGGCCCGTACCCCTCGGGCCCCAGGGCCCCTTACCGTTGTAATGGCTGTACCCCCTCCCCAATGGCGGGCCTGGTGACATGCATTCCAACACAGGAACACAACCCCCATAGAAACAAGCCCATAACAGAAGAAAATACACCGTAGTAATTACATCTGAGAAATGTTTACTTTATCAGTAAGGTCGCCTTCTTTCATGGCCTAACGTTCTTGACAATAGATTCGATATCAAGCTGCGGCATTAAAACTTGTAAATCTTTTAATGCATCGCAGATTGTCACTCGACGGCTTAAAGTGTTTTCAAAGTGCGTGCCAACCTCCATCCACGGCGAAATTATTCCTGTTGTATAAGCCTTTATGTTTATGAGATCTTGATTCGGTCCCAGAGGTGCTTTTAAAGGAGGAAGCTGTTGTATTAATTTCTTCATTTTCTTTTACCATATGATTTTGTCATTCATAATAACAGTTAATTGAGCAATGAGGCACAACAGGATCCTGATTTGTTGTGCCCTAAATGTATCCCTCAGGTGTATTGTGGAAGTACAGGATGCTGCTTTTGCATCTTAAATCACTGGAGAGACGCAATTATTGCAAAAACACCGACGGCCCTGGAGTGTCTTATTATGATTAGAAAATGTGTCAAGTAACAATTTGTTGCTGAAAGTAAGTTCTCAATTTCCATATTGTTTATCGCATTTATGGAAGACATTAAAGTAAACAGCTTTTAATGTCCTATTCACACAAGTCCTGTTTCTCATAAAGGTACTTAAGTTCCCGTTCCAAACTTTTTTCCTTTTTTTTTTTTTCCTTTTTTTTTTTTATCTTTCCCTTTTTAATTGCTAAACAGACGTCAGCAATTTAAAACCCTGCGAACATACGTTTTTTTTTATATTGGGTTTATCATTTTATTTACAATGCCCAGGAGAGCCTCTTGAGAATTATAGCATTAAAAAGTTGAATTTTGCCAAGGTATGTTAAATTTCCAAGAAACTCGTTTGAAACGTCTTAATCTCATGGGGGTTTCTCTATAAAAATCGCTTTGCATATCATTAATTACAAGGCATCTTTTTTGTGTGGAATAAATTTTATTAGCGCAGTAGGGATCATTAACGAACGTAAAGAGGGCCTGCGCTGTACCCATCCTTCTGAAAAATGCTTGTCGCCTTGATTGCGTGCTGACCCAGGACGAATGTACGGCTCAGGAATTCTGATTGTGCTTTGTTACTTGCTGCATGCCATGAATGATTGAATCTACTCAATTGATGATTGGATGTGTCATATCCAAAGTGCACCTTTCTAATTGTCCCTATTAGAATTTTATCATTATGTGTTAATGCACTTTAATAGCAAACACCTAGGTAGCTTCTGATAAAAGGCAAACATATCTGGCCAATACCTTACAGGAAAAAGTCACTTTTTGCCTTTATCACCTATAGGCAATATGATATGCCTAATATTAAATCTTGCCCTGGCAGTGATGTTTCTGTCAGAAACCATGAAATCAAACCGAGACAGAAGTACAGTTAAATCACAATTGTTTAATAATAAAAGTAAAAAGAACAAACGTAGTCAAAACATAGCCAAATTCAGTAACCGGAATGGATAGTCAGCCAAGCCAGAAGTTAGGGATCAATGTAGTGGAACAGCAAGCAGGATCTGGATCCAGAAGGGATGTAATCAAAGCAAGTCTTTAAACAGGAACGCAGGAGATCGGCTCGGTGATCGGTTGACCAAGGCAAAGGCAGAGATCCACTGGGCTGAACGGCTTAAGTAGGCAGGACTGACGAGCAGGATATCATCAACAGCTGAGTAACTGTGGAGAGATAGAAGCTGGCAATTAGCCAAAAGCTGAGAGGCCAGCTCTGACAGTTTCTCTGTTAATTTTCAACATTTGTTCATGCGATCTGTGATTCCTGTGTTTTGCACCTACTCTCAATATTTTTTTTGCATAGCTCTTAAGGTGACACTATCATCTGCCCATTCAGGACAAAATTACAGTATCCTTTGATAGCTGTTCCACCCCATCCCTGACCATGGTAAGCGTTGACAGATCTGTACAGTACAGTAGATCAAAGGGAAAAAGCAGGATGCTGTATGCAAGCAAGGTAAGCCTACAATCACATAGTCAGCCTGTGACACCATATGACGGTACACCCATAGTAAAACCCTCTATGGCAGCCATTCTCAACCACAGTTCTGTGGAAGCCTAGGGTTCCTCCATAGGTTTGCTACAGGTTCTATGAGCTGTTGCTAATTGACTTCCAATTGTATGGTGCTTGGGGTCAACGCCACTGGGCAGAATCAGCTGCAGAACACCAATGGTCTTTTTAACTGTCTGTAAGGGTGGCATTCTGGCCATCACTTTAAGGTTGGGATTCTTTACACAGGCCACCAGTGTAAGGTTGGCATTCTTTACACAGGCCACCAATGTAAGGGGATTTTTTTTCCACTGACCCCAATGAATGGGTTCCCTGAGATGTAAAAATTTGTACAAGGGATCTTCCAGGGTAAAAAGGTTCAGAAAGGTGGCTCTAGGGAATGATTGGCAGCCACTATCTTTAGGAGACATGCTGTCTGATGCTAGACTAAAGCCTCGTACACACGATCAGATTTTTGGCAGGGAATTGTGTGATGACAGACTGTTTTGCCTAAAATCCGACCGTCAGTACACTGCATCAGACAATTGTTGTCCAACTTTCCAAATGTTGGATGGCAGGCTAGTAAATTTTCGGCGGACAACGGTCTGTTGTCAGATTTGCGTATCGTGTGTACACAAGTCCATCACACAAAAGTCCAAAGTACAAACACGCATGCTCGGAATCAATGCTCACCAAACACGGCATTAGCAGAAGGTGCCCAAAGGGTGGCGCTCAAGAGCTGAAATTCCACGTAGTACGTCACTATGTTTGTGTTTGTTGGCCGACAATTGTGTGCCATTAGTATGCAAGACAAGTTCCTGGCACACGCCCTTCAGGCAAAAGTCTCATGCTCTGTTGGCCAACAATCCGATCGTGTGTACGAGGCCTAAGCATACCTATGCAGATAAGGAAGCAGACCATGCCTCCACATTTGTCCCAATTTACATACTGCAGGTCACTTGATCACTCTGAAAAAGTCTGCGAAAGGTATTTGCACACTTCAAATTAAAAAAAAGGCAATATTGTCCCATTGCAAAGACTATAAAGTGAATAGCTTTTTTTAATAATCCAGACTTTACATACCGTTTAAAGAATAACTGAACCTTTGGTACAAACTGTATTTTTAATCGAGTTAGCCACCCCCCTGGTCTTATAATCACCTTCTTTCTTAGTGCAACATCCTTCATCTTGTGGCTCCATCAGGGCCCACACAGGCTTGCTTCATAAAATATCCTCCCTGGGACCTCTATAAGCTGCATGCGCACATTATGTGTTCCTATGGGGAAAGCCGCACGGTGCCGGACCACTGGGGGCCTCCATGAGTTCGGTGCTCCACAGGAATTATCGCGTACTTGCCAACACCACGGTCCAAGATAACATCAGCATTTCATCAGTCCACTTTGTCTGGGCTGCCCAAATCACACCCACTTTTTGGGTTAGTCCTGCCCAGACCTTGCCTCTAAATATGTGGGAACTGCCTATCACCCAAAGTCCTATCCAGACCCTGCCTCTAAATATGCAAGAACTGCCCATTCATGACCCTGATCACCCAAATAATGCCAAATAATGCCTTTTTTGAGTCACTGCATGTGCTGTAACTCAAATAAGGTTGATGATGTACACTAATGCCCTGTACACACGATCAGATTTTCCGACAACAAAATCCATGGTTTTTTTCCGACGGATGTTGGCTCAAACCTGTCTTGCATACACACAATCACACAAAGTTAGTCGGAAATTCCGAACGTCAAGAACGCGGTGACGTACAACACATACGATGAGCCCAGAAAAATGAAGTTCAATAGCCAGTGCTGCTCTTCTGCTTGATTCCGAACATGCGTCGGAATTGTGTACACATGATCAGAATTTCTGACGGATTTTGTTGTCGGAAAATTTGAGAACCAGCTCTCAAATTTAGTTTACTTTAGATTTGGAACATGTTTCAAATCTTTCCGACGGACTCGAGTCCGGTCGAAAAATCCGCTCGTCTGTATGCTAGTCCGACGGACGAGAACCCACGCTAGGGCAGCTATTGGCTACTGGATATCAACTTCCTTATTTTAGTCCGGTCGTACGTCATCACGTACAAATCCGTCGGACTTTGGTGTGATCGTGTGTAGGCAAGTCCGTTCGTTCAAAAGTCCGTCAGAAGTCCATCAAAAGTCCGTTGAAAGTCCGTCGGACCAGTCCGGTCAAAAAGTCCGCCCGCGTGTACGCGGCATAAGTCGTACCTGAAGGTGGGCTTTTCTGACATATGTCAAGTACAGTACCACAGGAAGTATACTAGCGGCTTTTCAAATTCTTGGGTTGATCAATATGTTCTATTTCAATGTGTTTTATCGAATGTGTACACTATATGTAGTCTATGTATGTGAACTATTAAAAATTGTTATATTTTTCTATACGTGCCGTTAAAGTCCATTTTTCCTTATCTTCCAAGCCTTCATTAAAGGAACAACTTGTAACAAAGGTACAGTCATCCTTTAAATAGTTCAAAATATGCTGTCCCAGAAAATACTTCATAGTAGTACATTATGATTTACAGTTGTCACCAGATGAAACGCTTCCAAGGTCAAGCTATAAATTAGGACTTAACCTACCTGACAGTGAATTTAGTTAGGTCAAAGGAGGTGCAGTATGGTGTCACTGACAACACGACACTCTCTGCAGCCGCAGCTTACAGGTTAAAACAATATCTAAAAAAAAAATAAAGTTATAAGATTAGAGTGGAAGAGACTCTTCCTCAGTTGGGATTTCATCTAATTAAGGTGAGCAAGTGGCCGTGCCTGCTTGGAATAGCAATCGAGCTAGCAAGTCTTCTTTTTCTCTGCCTAGGTGAAATTTATATAGTTTGGAAACATTGGTAGTAAGAAAATTAGAGCTCATTTGGAATCTGTTGAAAGGACATAGCTTGTTCATTATTAGTTTTGCATCTGAATTTTCCTGGGGCGCTCTCCTCACACTCATTGGTAATGGGTTTTTCTGGAGATGTAATTGGATGAATTTAATTTTTTTTTCCCTTCCCTTTCATTACCTGTCCACAAGCTCTCCGTCCTCTTCTTTCTTTGTGCTCTATCAGGACTGTAACCCCTATTTAAATGCACTTACACGTTGGCTGTTTCATCAGCTTCTACTAATTCAATAGATCTGACCATGTAAGATAGCCCGTTTTTCTAATTATACCTGTGTAATTGGGCAGCTTTATGCTTCTACATGTTCGGCATATATTAGACTATTTGGTTTTTTTTCTCTCGCTGATAAATTTTGATCAATTCAATACACAGTTTACCTGAATGTTAATTGGAACATTATAAAAAGGAAAAAAAAAAAGTTTTGCATGTGTCTAAAGTTATAAAAAAAATTGAAATCGAATTATTATACTTGTCTTTAAGAGAACACTTCTAAGGAACATGCAGAATCTATGGATTTAAAACTCTAATGCCGCGTACAGACGATCGGACATTCCGACAACAAAATCCTGGATTTATATTTCCGACGGATGTTGGCTCAAACTTGTCTTGCATACACACAATATACAATATATATATATATATATATATATATATATATATATATATATATAACTTGATATTTAGGGCCCTCTATTTGTTCATTCGTTGATTTGTTTATTTATTTATTCATCTATTCATTTATTTACTTACTCGTTGGTGGTGATGAGCTTTAGCGCACGTCTGTGTTTACAACAATGTTCATTATATATGCAGAACTTTTTTTACCTTATATAATATTTTACAAAGCTCTCTCTAACACGATTCGGGGGGAGGGTTAACTCTCTCCTCCTTTTTGTATTTAGTAATGTTTCAAATAGTTGGTTATATTTTTGTTTTTTGTTTTTTTGCTTTATTTTATTCTATTCTATATACTCTCTACACACTATATAATATGCTATGTATTCTTGTTTATGAGTGTATTGCTTTGTTTCCAACTTTTTTGATATTACTATATATATATGTGTACCTTAAGAGATTTTATTGCTTTGTATTGCTAATGTATATCTATCTTTGAACAATTGTTATTTCCCGATTTTTCAGTGTATACTATAATAGATTTTATCATCACTATCATTATTTTTATTTATATATTTATTTTTATTTGTATTATTTTCATGATTCTTTCATGTGCCAACATGTGTATATGTATAGTTATGGATACTTCTTTTGGTATCTTATTAATTTTTTTTTCTATTTTTTTGTTTTGGTTTTGGCTTATATATCCTTCACCTTCACAGGTGCACCTTATTTTCTGGGTTCCCGAGAGTTAACTATGCAAAAAGGTGTGTTTTTTTCAATTTCAATTTCACACTGTGATTGGAGCATTCCATATCAACCCCCCCCCCCCTTTTATATGCATTCAGTTGACATTCGATAATTCAGCTATGAGTAAGCATCAGCTGATGTGAAACGCGCTAGCCATTTCCTCTGTGTTATCCACCCCTGACGTGACCGTATTTTGGATTTTACTTATTTTCGTCAATAAAGATGCCTTCTTTCATTGAGTGCGGCTGTCCAGGATCCTTTTCCTCTTCTACACACAAATGTTGTCGGAAATTCCAAACGCCAAGAACGCGGTGACGTACGAGGAGCCGAGAAAAATGAAGTTCAATAGCCAGTGCGGCTCTTCTGCTTGATTCCGAGCATGTGTGAAATTTTGTGCGTCGAAATTGTGTACACACGCTTGGAATTTCCGACGTTTTCCAACGTATTTTGTTGTCGGAAAATTTGAGGACCAGCTCTCAAATTTTTGTTGTCGGAAATTCCGACAACAAATGTTCGATGGAGCCTACACGGTCGGAGTTTCCGACAACAAGCTCACATCGAACATTTGTTGTCGGAAATTCCGACCGCGTGTACACAGCATTACAATTACTTTGGGGTCTGTGTGTAAAATAAAGTCATCTATAAGATTTTCTTCATATTTTTTAATTTTGCTGGAGTTTTTAACCTTTTTTACTATATGGCCAAACGTGTGTAGGCACCCCTTCAAATGATTGAGTTCAGCTTTTTCTAGTGAAGGGTGCTCTTAATGCTGCAGCATGCAAACACACTGTAAACAATGTTGCCCTTTAATCACTTGCGGACTGTCTGCCTGCAATGTACTGCAGATGGGCAGGGCTATCCTAAACCAGGGGCCCCAGGTGCATGGAGGCCCCATGATAATCTTGCATTACATCATACTTGCTAACCGTCCCGGATTTGCCAGGACAGTCACGTTTTTTACTAAACTGTCCAGGGATGGCCATGTCTCGGGCAGCATCCCAGAAGCTGTACTGTGCCCTCCTGATCCCTGTATTGTGTCTTCCTGACTCGCCTTGCACTGTGCCCTTCTGCCCCTCTCCCCATACTATGCTGTTTCTGTTGATTAGTCTTTGATTTATGGCATTCTTTTTTATTGTTTAAAATTGTTTAAAATCAATTTTATTGAAAATACTAATTCAAATATGTGTAATTCTTTTTAATAAAAGCAGCACATTTTACACACATTACACATAGTTAGGCACACATTTAACCCCTTTATCGCCCTAAATGTTAACCCCTTCCCAGCCAGTGTCAGTACAGTGACAGTGTATAATATTATCACTGATCACTGTTTTAGTGTCACTGCTGATGTCAGTGGCAGTTAGGCAAGGTAGTTCCCCCCGAGGTCAGTTAGTGTCAGATTACCCGTTGCACTATTGCAGTCCCATTATAAGTCACTGATCAACATCATTAGTAGTATAAAAAAAATCCAGTACCTATACCATAGTTTGTAGATGTTATAACTAGTGTTGCTAACTATCAGTATATTTACTGGCAGCCAGTAAATAATGGGCACTTTTCTCCTGCCAGTAAATTCCAGTGACGGTGTAAGAGTCCACGGCTTACTACGCATGCACCAATGGCGCGTTGCCGCAAGAGGAAAGCCGTGCCAACTGAGCATGCACCAAAGATGCCTCAGAGCAGAAGACTTGATGGAAAAGGGCAGGAAAATGCCCAAGACGCACACAGGAAGTGACCTCAACATGATGGAAAAAGGCAGGAAACTACCCAGAAGGTGCACAGGAAGTGACATCAACCTGATGGTAAAAGGTGGGAAAATGCCCAGGAGGCGCACAGGAAGTGACCTCAAAACGTCCCTATATAAACCCAGCCCAGACACTGTCAAATTGCTGCATTATCTTTAGTCCCCCTTATTCCTTTGCTAGTGTGTGATCTGTCTGAACCTGTTGTGACCTGAAAACCTGTTTGACTACTCTTGATTGCTGCTTGCCTTTGACCTCGGATTTGTACCTTAACCATTCTACTTCTTTGCCCCTTTTGTACTCAGCTGCCAGATTGGAACCGACCCCGGCTTGAATCTTGACTATTCTTCTACTTAACCCTTTTCTGATTCGTTGCCCAATTGGACTTGACCTTGACTCAGATCCCGGACTAAGGCTAGCGCGGTGCTCCACACCCTTGTTACCCGTGCCACTCGGTGTCCCCACCAAGTCTCTGTCTCCATCTCCAGAGGCTTTAAGGACCCGAGGTGCAAGGGAGGCCTCAGCTCCAAATTGCATGCGCAGTTCCAGACCATCCGAGTGCCTGCTACAGTGTGTTTTGGTGGCACTGGGGGCGGTCCTGGTGGAGGTGGTGCTTGAGTTGGTTGTGTGATGTCATGGTGCAAGGGAGCTGAGCAGAGCAGCCAGAGCCTTGTATGCGGGTCTGCAGGACGGGAGCAAGGCAAGCTGGGAGCGGGACTGTCAGTGCTGTTTGGACTGGAATGGACTGAAGGGACCACCTGGCCTGGAGAGAGACTGTCGCTGTGACTCACGAGGAAACGTGTCAGTGAGGTGTCATCATCATCTGTGCAGCTGCACACTACTGTCAGTGTCACTGTGAGAGTCAGTTTCGAGTGTGTGTTCTAATTTCTTCCCCTGGTGCCCAAGGTCATTGGATTTGATTGACAGCAGCGGGAGCCAATGGCTGCGCTGCTATCAATCTATCCAACCAAGAGCCGAGACCCCTTGGCAGAGAGACAGCACATCCCCGCCAGGTCAAGTTCCAGGGCTCAGGTAAATAAAACGGGGGGGCTGGGTGGCCAGTCACTGCCAAAACACAATCAAAGCTAGTGATGAGGGAGCGGGGGGTGGGCGGGGGGTGGGGCTGAGTCATGCTGTCTGTGACATTGGATGCAGCAGCGGGGCTCGGGAGCGAGAGTGCCCCCATGGGAAGCGCTTCTCATGGAGACACTGGACAGAGACGAAGAGCCAGCAGCACCGGCAGGGAACAGGGGCGTAACTACCACCATAGCGACCCATGCAGGCGCTATGGGGCCTGCAGCCGAGTGGGGCCCAGTGAGGATAAGAGCACCGCCGGCACAGTCTCCCAGCCAGGGGAAGAGAGAGGAAAGGAAGAGGCGAGCTGTCCGTATCAGCAGAGAGCTGAATTGCCCGATGTAAGAGCTTTCATTAGAACTTCCAGTGTTCCCAGGGCTCACGTCACATAGCTCCACCATTTGGCCCAGTGCCTTTGATAGACAGAACGCCGATCCAATGCGGGACATGTGACTGTAGTGATCGAATATAATATCGGGTATATGATGTAGAGTGGTAGAGTCGGTATGATAATGAATTAGTAAGTACTCTTCCACAGCAACCCAATTCTTCCAGAGAGATGGACTTTATTGACTTCCAACACAGAACAAAGTCCAAAGTCCACAGGTGACAGAAAAATCCGACAGAGTATATCATTCAGAGACCCATATTCCTAGGCCTGTGTGTTCCCAGCCATACACAGACAAGCCTCTCCTCAAAAAACTAAAAACCAGCTTGAATGTCCTCTATGAAATACTAGTCCACTAAGAGGGAGTTTCTGCTAGGTCAACCCATAATACTCTTTGATCTTATTGTTACCCCCTCAAGTCTAATTACCATCAATAAATACTTCTTCTATGGTCCTTTAAACCAGTGTTTCTCAACTCCAGTCCTCAAGGCGCCCCAACAGGTCATGTTTTCAGGATTTCCCTCTGATGAAATGGCTGTGGTAATGGCCAAGGCAATGAAACTGATCAAATCACCTGTGCAAAATAATGGAGAGCCTGAAAACATGACCTGTTGGTGCGCCTTGAGGACTGGAGTTGAGAAACACTGCTTTAAACAATGTACCCTTTGAAATGTTCAATTAGGTTAACAGCCCATACCTCACACCCCTAGGCAGACTTGCATAAGACTAATGGGGCGTACATGCGGTCGGACTTTTCGTCTACAAAAGTCCAACGGACGCCGACGGACTAAAGCTGGCTGGTAATCCAATCGTGTGTGGGCTTCTCCGGACTTTCAGCGGACTTTTTCAGCCTCAAATCCGACGGACTTTAGATTTGAAACATGCTTCAAATCTTTACGTTGTAACTCCGCCGGACCCCGAAATCCGCTCGTCTGTGTGCTAGTCCGACGGACAAAAACCCACGCTAGGGCAGCTATTGGCTACTGGCTCCACTTCCTTTTTTTAGTCCGGTGTACGTCATCACGTACGAATCCATCGGACTTTTGTGTGGTCGTGTGTAGGCAAGTCCGTTCGTTAGAAAGTCTGCCGCAAGTCCGCCGCAAGTCCGCCGGAAGTCTGTCGGACAGGCTGTCGGACTTTTGTAGACGAAAAGTCCGACCGTGTGTACGCCCCATAACACATCAAAGGGTCTTCAGCTGTTATCTTGCTATGTTAAAATTCAGTTGGACAATGAACCATTGTCATTCTGGCCTGGTCAACATTGACTGCATGTGTACATACACACAACAATGTCCCACATAAATCGATGAACATATTACAACATATACAACAGTGACGTCATCAAAGGCGTCGGCCAAGAGGTGGGGCTATGTGACGATGAGCCCCAGGAAGACAGATAATTCAAATGAAAGCTTTTACAGCGGGCAATCCCGCTCTCTGCTGATCCGAGTGGCTTGCCTCTTCCTCTGCATAGGTGAGGCTGTATGGGGCACAGGCAGACCAGGCTGTATTGGGCACAGGTCACGCTGTATGGGGCACAGGTCACGCTGCATTGGGCACAGGTCACGCTGCATTGACACTGGGACAGCTGTGGGGGGGGGGGGCTGTTTGCAGGGGGGCCCCATACAACATTTTGCTATGGGGCCCTGCTATTTCTAGTTACGCCCCTGGCAGGGAACCCGAAAAGAGGAGGCTCGGGGCCGCTCTGTGCAATGGACATAGAGATGTTTGTTATTTAAAAAAAAAAAAAAACATCCTTTACACTCACTTTGGATTTCCTTTGCATTTTTCTCTCCTTTATGGCCATAAACAAATTTGGAATTACTGTATTTAGAAGTGACTGTCTGTAAATTTATCCTAGAAAATTTTAGCTGTCCTGTTTTGCAAGGAGGACCATCCAGAAAGGTTTAGAGTCTGAGCACATCTCTTACAATAATCTCTGCCTTTTCCAGTACCAGCTGTAGCTGAGCATAGATCTCCATACACATATTTATTGTTTTCTAGCTCTGCAAATAAACAAAGTAAAATAAATTATACGCAAATTGAAAACGACAAGCTCCATTAATCCACGAAACAAGCTAAACGTCGACACCTTTAAAGAGGAATAAAAGACTAACGTTTTAATTTATCATGAAGTTCACTTTTTACAACACAGAAGAGTCAAACCGTTAGATGGGAATAAAAAAAAAAAAAAGAAAAAGAAAAGAATATTAATATCACAGAAGAGATAACGAATATGGTGTAATCTTGTTCTACAGACATAAAAACCTGCCATCGACGTCAATTCACCGATGTAAGAAATGTATCATTTATTTTTGTTGATTTGCTCACATTAATTTTTTTTTTTTGTTGTTGTGTGACTTAATTAAATTTAGTAAATATAAACTCATTTTGAAACATAGTTTACTGCATGCCATTTCCCATTAACATTTTCTGTGAAATTTAATGGAAAAACAATCGCTGGTACAACGGAGACCGTCGATGTGATATTCCGTGGAAAAGTCTCTTTGTTTTATAATCATTTTACTGTGAAATACATTGGGCCAATAAAGTGAAAATTATTCATGATCAATTGTGCTCTTTCTACCAAATGACACACCAGATACTTAACTGAGTAATGAGGCCTGTACGGAGACAGTAATTGGCTAGTTATAGGACTCTTCTCAAGCCCCTCTTAAAATACAAAGTCAACATTTTTTTGGGCATTAGAAGAATTTTCATAATTTTATGGAGAAGTTACTTCAACTTTAATAATTTGAAGACTTTTTGAGGCCTCCCCTTCCCACGATGTGATAACGCATGCATGTTAACGTGGTTGTAAACCTCAGACGTGAAATATGAACAAAGCATATTCCTCTATAGTGTGAGCGTTTCTCAATCCAGAGTACTTATGTTTTATTTCTCTCTGCTGCCCTGTTCCTCTGTTATCTGCATAGTTACATAGTTACATAGTAGGTGAGGTCGAAAAAAGACACAAGTCCATCAAGTCCAACCTATGTGTGTGATTATATGTCAGTATTACATTGTATATCCCTGTATGTTGCGGTCGTTCAGGTGCTTATCTAATAGTTTCTTGAAACTATCGATGCCCCCAGCTGAGACCACTGCCTGTGGAAGGGAATTCCACATCCTTGCCGCTCTTACAGTAAAGAACCCTCTGCGTAGTTTAAGGTTAAACCTCTTTTCTTCTCATTTTAATGAGTGGCCAGGAGTCTTGTTAAACTCCCTTCCACAAAAAAGTTTTATTCCTATTGTGGGGTCACCAGTACGGTATTTATAGATTGAAATCATATCCCCTCTCAAGAGTCTCTTGACTCTTTGCACTGAAGCACTGAATTGCATAGAATCACATGGATGCAACACCAAATCGCATGGATGCGGTTTTTTTGTATTTTTTTAACTTTTTATTGTTTGAACATTGCACTAACACCATATTGCATAGATGCAGCACTGAAATGCATGGATGCAACACTAAATCAGACTGTTAATTTAATCATTGCACAGCAACACAGCACTGAATTGCATAGAATCACATGGATGCAACACCAAATCGCATGGATGCGGTTTTTTGTATTTTTTAACTTTTTATTGTTCGAACATTGCACTAACACCGTATTGCATAGATGCAGTACTGATATGCTTGGATGCAACACTAAATCGCATGGATGTTTGTGTTGAATTATCTATTAATGTTTGAAAATTGCACAAGCTTTGTGGAATATTTGCAATACACAGGCTTATTGGAGCACTTTTACCTATTTATTCATTCATTGAAATTTATTGCACATTAACGTATAGTATAGTATTAATAGTTATTAATAGATTTTGTATATGTTAAGCACAATATCACTTTATTAATATTTTAGTAGAAATTTCTTATTTTTTATTTTGATAAGCGCAGCGTGTGTACAATTTGGTTTAACTATTTTGCATGGTTTATGAGACATGCGTAACGTTAGCAGCTGATCATTTGCAAAGATATACTATTTTGGAGACCAGATTTGGTCAATTACCTGGAGGCTCACAGGACTACAAATTAGCAAATGTTTGAGAGCTGGTTCTCAAATTTTCCGACAACGAAGCTTGTTGTCGGAAATTCCGAGCGTGTGTACCCAATTCCGGCGCATACAATTCCACGCATGCTCGGAATCCAGCAGAAGAGCCGCACTGGCTATCGAACTTCATTTTTCTCGGCTCGTCGTACGTGTTGTACGTCACCGCGTTCTTGACGTTCGGAATTTCCGACAACATTTGTGTGACCGTGTGTATGCAAGACAAGTTTGAGCCAACATCCGTCTGAAAGAAATCCACAGTTTTGTTGTCGGAATGTCCGATCGTCTGTACGCGGAATTAGAATAGTTTTTACATTTTAGGATGGAGTGCCTCAAGACTGCCCATTATTTTAAAAAGGTACCTCAAGATTGTCCGTCATTTTAAAGGGTGCCTTGACTGAAAAAGAGGTTGAGAAATTGGTCTAGAACAGTGGTTCTCAACTCCTGTCCTCAGGACCCACCAACAGGCCAGGTTTGCAGGATAACCAAAATACATCACAGGTGATATAATTTGCTGCTCAGTGATTGCAGTATTCTGGTTTGCATTTCCCCAAGGCAATACTTAAAATCTGGCCTGTTAGTGGGTCCTGAGGACAGGAGTTGAGAACCACTGGTCTAGAAAGTCATACTGGTGCATAATGAAAACCTGTGGCTTTGTGTAAAAAGGCAGGCTTGATCCACCTGCTGGCTTTTATACAATTTTTGATAAATTTTTAGGCATTTTGCCCCCTGAAGAAACCTGAAGGCACCCCAGGGTGCCTTGGAACCCTGGTTGAAAGACTGCTGTACACCATCTGCAATCCTAACAGACAGGATAAATAAATGGATATCACAAAACATTTAAACAAAAACTTTAGTGAACTTTGATAAGATTGTTAACGTCACAGCTGAACATAAAAAAAAAAAAAGCAACATACAATATGAACAGCATTGTATTGCAAAGTCTAAAAAAAAAAATTAAAACAGCACCATAAATGCCAAATAGGTGATAGATATGAAGGAAGAGGAAATGTACATTTTTAAATCAATAGAGAGATCAACGAAAATGAGGTTGAAATTGTTTCCCGGAGGGTAGTCAGTATGAAGATCTCTCTTCTTGACCATTAGTTTAGGTGAAAAACTGAAAAGACAAAGTAGGTTTAGGCAGCGAGGGAAAAAGATATATACGGAA